>JADANN010000414.1:1800000-1968322 GCA_018806985.1 Angiostrongylus vasorum
GCTGAACTTATAGACTGTGTTTTCTTCAGGATACGAACGTCCCAGCTGCATGTACTCTACCGCCTCCTGCTCTTCAGTTTTTAGCCACTTCAAATGTTTCGGGACCTCTTACCTACGAACCGATCTCTCCAGATGATAACACTCCCAAAAGTCCTTTCGCACGTGCAGAAGCCCCATCATCGACTCCAGCGTGTTCGTTTATATCGTATTCAATGTTTTTAACGCGCACCTGGAAGTACTTAGAAAGTTCAGAGCGTAGCATTAATCAAACTTCTATAAGAATTTAGGTCTATCTTGACCTATGAAAGTGCAAATACAACCAATTAACTTGAATATTATTTAAAGCAAGGAGTGCATGTAGTGCAGTGGTCGGAGGCGCCATGGAATACACACGGGATCGATCTCCGCGCCCCAAACACACCAAACCCTCCGTTCCTCCAGGGTCGGCAAATTGGTACCAGACTTGTCTGGGAGGATAGCAGCAAGGACTCGATATAACAGCAGGCCACCGCGAGTCAATGTAAAGGCTAGATATGCATCCAATCACCTCTCAAGGATAGATCAACGCCGAGAACTTTTTTTTATTTATCCACTTAAAGTATCTACAGTATTGATGAACAGTTTTTCAGCGTCCGGCGGTTCGCGGATGTTCTCGGCGCTTGATTTCGATTTTCCACTCGCAGTTGCGCCAACCGTCATTACTCCTACACCTAACCCGCCATCTTTAGCTCCTCCACTCGCAGAACTATTACGGGCAGCTGGATCCGATGCAATCACAACCGCGATGACGTTTGAGCCATTGTCTGATGATGATGACTAACAAGATCTTTGGTATTTCGAGGCGAATCTCTGTGGCTGTAAGAAAATAACACTTCTTCATTTCTGCGTTACCGCACCGCTAGTTGATTTCGAGGACACCTGAATTCAAGTAGTGCTCGAATGGTTGCTACACAGTGGTGCATGCATATGACGTGGCTCCTTTACAGGTCTTAATGCATATTTCTCTTGTCTCATGGTTCTCTTCGCTGTGATTTTTTTTATTTCCTCTTCTGTGTTCGTATCAGTTCTTTAGGAAAAGCGCAGTTTTCCTCTAAATTTCCTCGAATCAGTTTTGCTTGGTCGGGTAGAGGTTATGGGACTCTTTGTTATTCAACAAAGCACCTGTTTGATACTCAATTATCTATGGTTGCGGGCTGTGCGTACGTGATTAATTCATCTCGTCTTATCTCGACCCGAGTTTGATAGATATTTATATTCATTTCCCATCCTCTGTTTTTCTTTTCGTTGTCCCTGTACTACTTAACTGTAGCTGAGTGAATTGCCTGAATCACATACCGTAAATGTTGCGAAGAATATTTCTTAGCAATGTTATTATAATTTCGGTATTGATACTTTGTTCTGATTCGTTTAGGCCACTAGGTTAACCGTAGAGGCAATAACCTACCTTCTTCAGCTCGCCTCACCCTCCCATTCATTTAGATTTTGATGTGCATATTCAATCCAAATAGGTACCAATGTCTTTCAGTTTCCTCTATTACAATAGACACTTGATATTACCTTGCATTGTTCCAATCGTATTCTTTCGCTTTGTTTTTGACCGCACGCTCTCAGAAGCTGTGATTTATTTTCTATGTTTTGCAACAAGTATTACACTGATCTCAATATAAAATAACTTTGATTGTTCCACATTCTTCCGCATATGGTAAACATAGACTTTTAAACACCAGTGGTCGCCAACCTAAGCTGTTGACGCAAAGACTAATTTTACCTGGGTGTAAAATCCATAAAATACCAACCGTCCTTTTCTTCGCTGATTTACTTGAATACATGGATGGCCTGTCTTCACTGGTTGTGCGGGCACTGGCTTAATATGTTCGTTTCTTGCTCGCGCAATTCTCGTTCATCGTGGTTGCCTGCGTCGAACATGATCGTGTTAATGAAACCCATTCCATAGTCCTAAAACCGTTCCCTTCTGCGAATGTGGAGTTGTTCATGTTACTCACGAACGCGTGCGCCCATGGTTTGGGCGATCTTCCAAGAGGACGCTTGCAGTCTGTTGAAGTCCACTCCACTGTTGTTTTCGTCGATCTGCTATCTGTTCTTGTTGTATGAACGGCCCATCTATGTTTCGCTATCGATGTACTGAATTCTGAATGTGGGCTAGGTTTCGAGGATCTGAGCTGAGCTGTGCATTCCGGCTAGAAGTTGCGAGTGCCACTGAACTTTCAGGGGCCATCATTCAAGGGCTCTGTGGATGGTGCGCAGTATTCTTGACAAGGTTGAAGTATCAGCCCATTCTAAACTGCTTAACAGAGCAATGACGATTGTTGAGTCGAAAAGTTCAGCGCGAAGTTTTGGGTTCGTTAGTTGGCGGTGGCTTCTTTGAAAGGCCCGAATGCAGCCCATGCTAATTTCCTCTAATTTTTCCTTTTTGTTATTCTCCATGTTCACTGGACCTCCAAAATACTCGCATCGTTTCTGTAGTTAGATAACCATTCATTTTTTTTTGTTCGTTTTCGCATTATGAGTTCTTCATATACCGAGTCTTCGTCCTATCTATGCCTAGTCCAATATTTTTTTCTGGTTTCGTTGAGTTCACCGAGCATCGTCTCCGCTTAACTGGTACTCCTCGAGAAGACGTCATCCGTGAAGCGGAGGTTTTGATGGGAATTCTCCATTGATACCTCTGTCCTTGTCGTCCCAAGCGAGTGATTGGACTATCCTTTCCAATACGGTAGTAAACACCATGACATTTTGTCGCCTCGTCGGACCTTTTATTCTATGGGTATGGTGAAGAGTCGATGAAGAAGCTGTATATTTGTGCTGTAATTCGGATAGTAGCCAGTTAATGTTCGTATGTAGGACGGATCCGATCCTTGAGCGACGAGCACTGATATGATGACATTCGTTTCGACGCTGTCAAACGCTTTTTTTATAGATGGTAAACGTTAGGACAAAACACAGGTGGTACTCCCGCCATACTTCGATGACCCGTGACATGTGGTCCATGCAGCAGAATTCTTGTCGGAAACTTGCTTCCCCAGCTGGTTTTACCTTCAAGGTCTTATATACGCAAAAGGATAATTTTCGCCAATGGCTTGTATGGTACACTCAACAAGCAACAAGCGTTGTGGACGGTAGTTTCGAAGATCCATTCGGTCAACCTTCTAGTGTAGGGTGACCATGCGCGACTTCCTCCAATGGTCTGATTTTCTCTTCGTGACGGTAAGACATCATATGGGTTGCGGATAGTACATGTAATTTATGACTTCCAGTTCTACGGAAATCGACGGTGATATTACCGTGTCCTGCAGCTGTGCCGCTCTTTATGCCTTCCATCGCAACTCGAACTTCAGAGGGTAGAATCTTGGGTAGTTTTTACCACCGGGGATTTCGGGGTCCGAGACGGAGATCGCGGAGCAGAAAAGGTTTATATTGAGCTTGTTCGTTATCAATTTCTTATCATGGCGGGATGTAGTGATAGTGCCATCTTTGCTCATCAGGGCGGATAGTGGAACATTATAGTCGCAAAGTTCCCGACGGCGTTTCTTCAGACTAAGTAATTTTTGAGCTGCTTCGAATAACGTTTCATGCTTGTATCGATATAAATCCTCCTGCACAGATCTTCTACAGCTGGCATTTTTTATCACACGTGTTACATGTGTTCCAGTAGGATCAAATGTTACATGTGTTCCAGTAGGATCAAACTGCAGTTTCCCTGCTCTTTTCGAGCAACCCCTTAGTGGTAATTGAGATGCGGTCTGAGATTCCTGTGTTTGAGGAATTGAGATGAGTTCAGCACAAGTTTTAGGCCTTCGACAAGCGAAATGTGGTCCTCGGTCGGATCTTCATTTATCTGCCAGTCATTTGAGGAGAGGATTTTACTGAGAATATAATCCTCATACATAACTTCTTGCGTTTTCCTTCGACGATGACAGTTCTTCTCCAGCTTATGACTAAGTAGAATCTCCGCAGGGAGAAGGCTAATTAGATGCAGTATAGAATCCAGCTATTACCGAGGTGTGAAAGAGGTATCATCATCTGTTCGTGAGAATTTGGTCGATTTCCGAGTGTATCGTGCCATAAGATTCTTGTGTACATCAGCGACTTTCCAAACTATCAGAACAGACGTGCTGCAGACAGCAGTCCTATAAAACGGCTCATTTTCGCATTCCATTCTCCAAATTCAGAGTTTCCTATGCTGTATTCATTTTCGTTGGCTTTTCCTAATCTGGCATTGAAGTTTCCAGAATCCATAGGCCTTTTCGTTGTGGATTACCTCCTCACATTGTAGAACGCGTCTAGTTCGCTCTCATCAGTTGTACAAGTTGGTGAGTAGCACATGATACTGAATTTCTTTTGACAAGCAAGTTGAGGACAAAGAGTGGCCAAGTGCGGTGGTAGGATTTCACTAGTTAGGCACTAGATGGGTGTAAAATAAACCCAACAACTAGCGCCATCAAATAGAATTTGATGCGACCAAGGACCTCAATAAGAGTGGTCGGCGTTTAAGGAGATTCTTGTGGTGCTGCTGGTGCAAAGCAAGAAGCTGTTTCTACGGCGTATTGTGGGCGTGCTTATTTTGTCCTTTTCCAGTGACGTCCTGTGCAACCCAAGGTTTGACCGCCTCTTACCGGTTGTCTCATCGCCCACCGTCGTACACGGCAGCGCCCAGTGTGCTGCGGGCACCTAGGCTAGAGTTTTACCGGTTGAGCTATTATGGTTCTCCGGAGCCCCAAGATGAGCCTACCCGAAATCTTCCTCAGTTCGTCTCCATCACAGGCAGAGTTGGCGTTTCTCTAAATTTTTTAATTTGGGCTTCGTGATGCTTGTGTGGAAGTTGAGAACCACAGGTGTTAAGAGTATATGAGAGTAGTTGCTCGGCACACATGATTCGTAGACTGATTATCCGCATGTAGCCGAAAGGCACCTATATGAAACGGACAGATTCGCTTGGAAAATATGACCCCACAACAACCATCTAATAAAATGAATTCCGACGAAATCGAATTTCCGTCGCATTTATTGCGGTGCACATACAAAAACAATCCAGCCTTTTACACAAATTTCCACATTTCCAGCGAGTACAGTTGTGCGATTACGGCCATGTGAAATATTTTACAAACTATGGAAGATAACATCACTAGAAAATGACTTTCAAATGAAGGGAAGGATCACCGAAGAAAGATTCAATGCATTCTTCGATGAAATGAGCATTTGGAAATAGCGCGTTTCGATGAATAAATCAGGTATACGGGTTTACTACCAAACATCAAAATACCCATTCTGGAACATCGTATTTATTTGTGACAACATCTTCCCTGCCGGATACTCTTTCCAGTTGTTCCAATGATTGAGCTAGTGGCAAAAGGTCGATGAGTGACTTCTTTGCTTTCTTCAAAAACGGGTGAGAAAAGAGGCTGTTGGCATCAGGCCTGAAATGCAATATTCATGGACCATCAGATTATTCAACACATTCTAAACATGCGAATCTGAAAGCAGTTTTTCACGGTAATCCAATGTAATGAGAGATATGCCACATCCTGAGCAAACCAAATCTTCTATCCTTTCAAGGTCGACAAACTCACGCCAGAATTGTTTGATAGGATGAAACCACTGATGTGGTACACAGCCAGGCCCGCAGAAGCCCTTGCTTATGTCGAATATGCATTCAGCTTCCTTTATGATTCTTTACAAATTCGCATGCACCGTTAATTTCATGGGGACCGCAAGAAGTCGTCCGCGATTTAACCACGGCAGTGCTGTTTCTTGGAAAATACATGCTATATCTTCGACAGCTAGAGAGTGAAGAGTGAAACTGTCACAAAATTGTAGAAAAGACCTTGCGTCATCCATCTTGAGCAAAATACGTGCAGCTATTTATTATATTATAGTATAATTCCCTATCCAAACACATTTCTGTTAGCAATTGGAAGGATTTTGTAATCTACGTTGAATGTATTTGGTATCTTTAGCATATGCCTATATAATAAGCTAGCTTGAACCCATTATAACAACTACGCATCAAAAAAATAGTGAATTACTTGTCAAAAGTTGAACTCTGTATTCAGTACACAAAGGACAACGCTAGTTTTCTAAGCCCCGATAATTTTCGGCAATGGAAAGAAATATTAAGTTGACAACAGAGTTGGTAGAATAAAGTTTGCTCTATCACTTTAAAGAAAAGCAGCAGCTTTGCTACAGTCATCTTTTTGTTTCCTCTCACTCTTTTTCATCTACGTCTATCCTGGTTCCACCAACATTACTCCTTACAAAGAATTTCCGTGTTTACCGTTTTAGGTTAATTCTAGCTGGTCAATTTTCTAGTCTATTTCAATTGAATTCCTATTCAATTTTCCAGTCTAAGTAGAGTGGTCTTTCTCCACTATACTCCGCATACTTCCCGAAGGTTTACCCCCTCATCGTGACTGAGATCCTCTCTTGGTGTCGGAGTGCGATCGGAGGTACAGCGGGAATTTCATGTCTCCAACAGGATCTTCCAACATGACGAGTCCGACGTTTTCTTCCGGAAGCCCAACTAAGAGTGAACCATTACCAAGAACCATCACCGTCCTGAGTATCAAACTAGTCGCGTCATGGTAAATCTCCATCTGATTCACAAGCGCGAAGACTGCCTGTGGTGAAGACGACATGGGACAATCTTTGGCTAGGCTGACCTCTGGATTCCACAAAACATATTTGGCTAAACCAGCAAAACTCCAACTCCAAGAAACTGGAAACCATGATGGGGTCCGCAGTGACGACGGGCAATCCAAGTATCCAAGTTTTAATAGAGTCGAATGCATGATTACCTAAGGGATTGAGCAACGTCGAAGTTTTTCTGTTTTTATTTAACCCAACGTAAAAAAATTTAGTCTCTTTAGCTGCCATCTACTTTAGGGTTCAAACGTGCCTATTAGTAGGATTAGCTCTCAAGCACAATCCGGTTATGTTGTGGAACGACTCAGTGAATGTTCGATTTCCATGCTCCGACGGTTCTGTAATGACCAAGATTGGGAAACATAGAAGTTATATGGTTATGAAATAATTTGAATGAGACCAATTTTCTAACTGGTTATCAGACTGCTTACTAATATGATTGCAAAGACCCATGCAAAAATACCTTCATAAGTAGGCAGAGTAGAAGAGTCAAGAAGTCGAGGTGTAGTGCCTCTTGATTTCTCATATAGCATTTCCAAGCGCTCCATGTCGCCAAATGGTGGAAATCCGTTCGCCATTTCACATATCGTGGCACCGACGCTGTATATATCAGCTCTAGTCGAATATCCGTTCAGATCCTGACCAAGCACCTCTGGTGCTAACCAAAGCAGGGATGGTTCAAGATGACTGTCGAAATCAGTAGTAGACTGTTCGTCGAATGTAAGCTTCCGAGCCAAGCGGAAACCTGTCAAACGGACAGTTCCGGTTGAGTCCAGTAGAAGGTGATTAGCTCGTACTGACCGGTGAATAATGTATTGCGAATGAAGATAGGCAAGGGCTGAGAGAAGCTGACGAAGAATGGAAGCGATGGCCTTCTCTGGCAAGCCACACTGATATGATGTTGATATTACATCGGACACCGAACCTAAAATACTAATAATTAACATTTAGTCAGCCGAAACATAAAACTCATCAGACTTTCCTCTCATAATTCGAAATGTCGTGAATACAAACACACCGTAGGAACATCCACCAAGCACCAAGTATATCGATGGTCCGAATACAAAACAAGCATGAAAATCCACAATGTGAGGATGACGCAGAAGCTTCATGAAACCAATGTCTTCCTAGAGAGTAGCAATTGCCTTCATGAGAACTACTTTAGTCGCAATAACTACCAACTAAATTTTTAAGACTGTATTAACTTGACACAAAGATAACGGCGGACTTCGTCAGCACAAAATTTATATATAAATTCCATAACAACTATTCCTTGTTGACATCGGTGGCGCGCATAGTTTGATGCTCCCAAGGCACCGAAATCGCATTGCTTTGCTTCCTTACTTCAGATTTTTACATAAAACAACGGTAAAAGGATAAAAGGATCGTGCTCTCGGCGTTGATCAATCCCTTAGGGATGCGCCATGCATTCGACTTCATTGAGGATCCTCTGGAAGTGATTGAACGCATATCTGGCCTTTACAATAACTCGCTATGGGGTACCGATATATCCAACCAGTGCTGCTATCCTTCCGGACAAGTCTGACACCAATCTGCCGACTATGGAGGGATGGAAGGCTTAGTGGGCCAGAGACGCGGGAATCGATCACATGTGTACTGCAGGGCGTCTCCTACCACTGCGCCACACATGACCCAAAACAACGGCAGTCATCTGAAACTCCACCGAAGTTTGGCCCATGTACAGCCAATTCGTGGGATTTTATACCAGAGAAAGATTCCTCATAAAGGAAAAGGTCGTGAACGCCTATCAGCAGTTGATGACGACCATCTGAACTCAACATTTAATTGACATTGAGTCTTTTGGAAAGCTCCCAAATCATAGCTCGAATCAAAATACGGTTATGATGACTACCTTGTCATCAGCAGAAGGGATCGTAAAAAGGTCTTCAACATGGCGAAATAATCACAATAAAGAAGCAAGGCCACGAAATCGATGCATTTTCACAAAAAAAAGTGTACCATGTGTATTCAAACAAAGGCAAAAGAAAATGCTATTCCTTTTGCATCAAAACGAGGTTGACACTCAGGGTTGCCCAACTAACGCTGCAAAACGTTAGCCGACTTAGGCTATCGAGCCCCCTGCCCCATCTACTAGACTCAGAAGCTCGATAATCACTGGATGAAAAAAATTTTCAACAATCACACCAGTGTTTAGAAATGCCACTGAGCAAGTCGCTGTTCAAGGACTCAGAATCCCGTTGCCAGAATAAATAAATTTGCACTTTGTTGGTAAAAAAAATATAGATTCTAACGGTTCTTATCTTGGGTTATAACGATGTATCCGAACTTAGTTACAATGATTAAAATCCACGGTCCAAAACCATAAATACTTTCCCACAAAGCTAATAGCAAAAAATCCATAAAAGCACGACGGAGTACTAACCCGAAGTAGCTGCGCTCGATCGGGAGATTTTGGGTGCACCAATCTACGACTGCTCCGATCGGAAGACTCTGTTCCAGCAGTACTGATCTTCACGTCTAGAGCATCAAGTGGAATGCGTTTTACTGCGACTCTCGTAGAATTCCTACATGTTCCCAGGAAAACGTCGCCCAATCCATCAAAGCAATGCGCTGAAAATCACAATGCCACAATTTCAGCTCAATCAATCCACAAGAAAAGGTAGTTTCTTCTATGCTACTATTACCACTGGCGGCGACTTCCAATTTTTGTCGTGTGCCGCATATTTTTCGACACTTAAGGCAACTAAAGACTGAGAAATGAGAAGCGCAAATATTTACACAAGAAACTTCGCTCCGCCGACGTTGTTCTACAAACAGTCCTCATAAAATGTTATTGCTTTTTGAGTCTGATTGAAAATCGAACTTCAAACAGGGGGAAGGGGGCTAAAATTTTTTACTTCTTAAAGTGCGGCTGCTGAAAACATCAACGGCACAATGTCGGGCTTCATTCCGCCTTGCGCTAAGAAACCGCTCGATAAATTGCCTCGCTTAACGAGATACGAACCTTCGCACAAAAATACAAAAACCAGCTCTATTGTCTACCAGAAATTGGGACCCTCTCGGTGTGCAGTTGTAACATTTTAGCTTGTTGGAAATGATAAGTAAATTCTAATGGATTTTATTTTTAGCTAATAAAGCCTGCTATGAGCTGTGAAATCACTGTTTAAATCTAAAACGCGCAATGCTTTAGGACTCCGGGCTTCAGGGAGCCATTTATGACTTACACCGTCGCAAGTAGTTAATGTCATCACCAGTTCTTGGAACATTTCGCCAACCCCAGCAATTTAATTTCTTCAAAATCAGACAAAAAGAGCATTCCGTAAACAAGGAATAGTGGAAAAAAGCAAGTCATTAATTTCAGATCTCCAGATAGAGTAAACACGACAAAAAATCACGTGCAAACATGCTAAGAGCTAAAGTCGGACCAAAATGAGCGTTTAATACATCCGAGATCAAGCAGAGTTCCCTTAGAAGGCCGCCTGAAAGCATGCCTAATTTTTTGCCGCGCGGTATTCATCTAACTTATCTTCGTGTTCTCTTTCTATACTTCGGTCTTCCCATGTATTTTGTCATCAATCTTCAAGTTTTCTTTTTACTTTCTGCGCATCCCCTTCTGCTTCCTTCCATACGTTTCCCTATAGTTCCTAATCATTTCATGTGTGTCGAACACAGACCCATTATCCAGGTATGGGGTTTCTTGACTTCACGGTTCTACAACATGCTGAGAGTGTAAACCTTTTATTTACTGCCCACCAAAATTTTTCAAGGCATGGTATCATGTGAAATGCAACTACAAAAGTGCTGAGATATTTGCAAAACTTGGACCCTGGCCCAGATCGAACCGCGATTACCTTTCCCGTGGCTCACGTGTTACCCACTAGATCACTGCATTGCCTTCCTCTCATCTGCTATAGTTTTCTACCCTAACGACGCCATCAGCAATATGTTCAGAATGTACTCGCACTTTTAATAGATTATTTACCCTCCTATCCCATACATTAACTTTACTATTCATCACCACGACTCACAAGGGAGAGCAATCAATTACAGGTTAATGACCCAATTTTATATGCTTGAGTCATGTTGACTGCATTTTTGCTGGAATGCTCATCGACAGTGGAGAAAAAGAAACTGAAGACACTAGCAAATGTTTTAGAAGTGAACAAGATCCAAGAATCTCGTACGCCGTACATCTTACAATGTGGGGTCAGAGGAAAACAAGACAAGGGATGAAGACGAAAGTGATGACAATGGTATTGAGTGCTCAAATGTGGTTATAGTTCATAACCACTTCATCTTCTATAACAATCTGAAGTGTTTCTAAGTCGATAAATACAGCTATCAAATTTTCACGATTTTTACATGGATAATTTGGATCTGCTTGTAGAGACGAACGGAGAGAAACGGTGGGATGGGAAATGGGTAGAGAATACTGCTGAAGACATTGAAGATTCAACGGTTTCTCCCTTCAGATTAAAACTGTTCAACATATAACAACTAAAGCTAAGACATGGTTGTAAGTTGGATGTGAAAAATACAAACTGTATGTTGTGGGCTAGAAAATAATCCGTTTTTAAATCTTAGGTATTTATTATGTGGAATAAAAAACATTAGAACCTACAGATCTTTGCGAACTGAATGCAGGAATCCTTTTTAAGATGGAAATTTTTTTAGTAGTTCAGAAGATGTAACGACCTCAAGTACTTAATGTATACAGGCACAGAAAGACGTGTTAGTAGATGTCGAACTTCGACGTACCAGACAATCGTAGCATTCCTCATCACCAAAAACAGTCTCTGTTAACCATTTCTGTACAGCCATGCAAGCACCATTATATGGACAAACAAAAGTTTTCCGTTAAGTTCCAACGTTAAGAGAACAACATTTATCAGAGTACGCTCAGCCACAACATCTGGGGAGGATATCCACCCACCGAAAGAGAGTCCGTGCCACAGTATAAACCAATAAAAATGAAATGTATCTGGATCAATATTCATATAAACGTAACGACTTCCTGTACACACATTTCATGAACGAACAACGTTATTCTTACATATTTGTAAGCGCATTTGTGCCCCAAGAGAAAAAAGTGAACTTGGAACACATTTTCCTATCACTCTGAACACGATGTGTATTGGTTTCAATTCATTTCTTTCCAATCGTTTCTCCTTTGCAACTTAAAGATCTTTATATTCGTGTTTGGCAAACACTAGGTGTTATTTCTTTATTAACACATAGCTGACGCTTCGCAGGATTTCGTCTTCCTGAGAGCTTGGAAAGGTCAAGTTTTCGGGCTCTGAGGAAGGCGAACTCCGCCGAAACGTCAGCTTGTTTGTAAACAAAGAAATAAAAATCGCACAGACGCAGTTAATGGAAGAGTCGGTCGTGTGAGTACTACAAAGCTTTTTGCCAAAATGTTTATATTCACTCGACAGCTTACACCCATTACGAGGTTCCTATTAGTGTAGTCTGCGAAAAAACTACTATCTACAGCTTTTATCTTCCAGAAAGCTGCTTTTCTTTCATTCGCCGGCCACAGAGATCGTTTCCTGTAATCACTTCTGGATTTTCTTCTACTGTTACTTCCTTAAGAACATTCCCTAACGCTCTCACGACGACGCCTATTTCGTGCTTTTGAGGAGTGGACAACGCTGAATTTCCCGCTGCTCTCACTGTGACACCCTATGGGTGTCACTCGTCGCGAGTGTTGACTCTTAGTTACCTACTTGGATGGCCTGCCCTCACTGGTTGTGCGGACCCCAGTACTATCTCCTTATCTCCATTTTTTCGGAGTTTTGCTGGTATAGCCATTGTGGTTCCGTGGAGTCCCGAAGTCAGCCTAAACAAAGTCTGCCTCAAGTCGTCACTACTACAGGAAGTCTCGGTCCTTGTGGATCAGGGGGAGATCTGCCACCATGTGACTAGTTGAATACCAGGATGGTGGCGGATTTTGGTATTGGTCTACTCATAGCTGGGCTTCTCGATGGAAAGGGCTGACTCCTTCTCAGCTTAGGTGATCTTGCTGGGGGATGAAATGCTCGCCGTAGCTCGCAGTCGAACACCCAAGAACACCTCCTACCCACGATGAGGCGGTAAACTATTCGGATGAGTGTGAACTGTATTGCAATAAAATTCTTAACGGGAAGTCCGAACCTCAGACAAATGTTGACGCAGATTATTTCATAGGAACTGTATGTATACTTACAACGATAAGGTTTCCCATTTATCGAAAAAAAAGATACCAGTAGTTATAGAAAAATTCACACAGCCGATTGCATGGAACATAAAAGCTTCAACTTTTGCCCACTATGTTGCTGCTGTTTTCTTTGCAGTGACACGACCAATCACGGTCAGCGCATCAAATGGTCAGCTGTAAAAAATACCAAAAATAGACAGAACGTAACTCGTAGAAGGGACTTCCAAACGATGGAAGCGATGGGAATGGATAGACAGAGCGAGACTTTCCCCCCGTTAGCAACCAACGAAAAATTGGACGTCGCTGCGAATTTTTTAAGTCCCACTGACATTACCGAATTCGGGACCGAGTTTCACGTGTTAAAGCACAGCAAAACTGGTGAACGAATGCTGCATCCGAAATATTAGACCTCTGTTAACTTTTTATTCACTACCTATTACTACTATTCACGGAAGAGTAGTATGTGTGATATAACCACAGCGGTGCTGAGATATTTGCAAAACTGCGGACCGGGATCAAACGCGCTATTGCCCTTTGCGGAGGCTAATGCATTCACTACCACACCATGCTGGTCCTTCGTTTTGCCTTTCCCTCAGCTGGTTTTCTATCCTAGACTCTTCCTCTATAAAGAATAATTTTTGCATAACATATTTCTTCCCACACTCGTATTATGCGAAGGTAATGAGCAGTTACAAGAAAAAAAAAACGAAAGGACAGAACTCACCAATCCACTGCTGAACTACGTAGCCATGCATGGAAACATCACAAAGTGGAACTACCACCATTGTTAAGCATATTCTATACGGTAGGATGGCTTAACACAACCGAAGCAATGATGCGAAAAAATTACATTCCTAAGCCCAGATACAAAGTAGGACCAAATCCATGAAGTCGGAATGAAATCACAATAACATCAAATGACTTCATTAACAAAATGAGCAGAGAAGTGAAATATAAGGCAAAAAAATAAACACTATGTAAGGCCACCAATGAGCGAATATTGTTATCTGGCTTAGCTCTTAGATCGTTAATGAAAGAAGGTGCATTGTTGGCTTGATTCTAATCTAGGAGCTAAAAATAGCGCGAACGTGTTACTGGCAATGACAAACATAACGAAAAGATAAGGGCTAACGAGACTTCGAATTACACACAAGAATAGAAGATGTAAAGCCGACAATGACGATCAAAATAATAGCAGCATCCTTTCTCACTTTCTTTCTCTTCGGTATTCCAATGAACAAGAAGCTAAAGTTGAAAAAAGACAAAAATACACGCTCATCCATCCTCCTACCCATTCTGATTCAGGCTTAAAACAAATTTATTGAACAAGAAAAGAGATAAAAAGGCTCCCTCTGATTTGAAAATTTGTGTGGTTTAATCAAGAGATCTACGAACACTACTAAATGAGCACCGACTTAATTACAACGAACTCTTCCCATCGGAAGACTGCATCATTGACTCCACAGGCTGAGAAGGGTTTGACTCCGTAAGGTGAGGTTTGTTTTCCTCGGCATTCTTTTGCATCCTCTTTGCCGCTCTGAGAGCTTCCTTCCTTTCTCGTTCTCTTTCTCGTCGTTCCTTTCTTTTCTTCATTGCAGGATCTTCAATATCTACATTGTCAGGGATCTCCAACGGTGCATAAGAATACGACTCCCCATAACGAGCCAGGCGACGTATCAAAACACGTTTCATCCTCTTCAAATATGTAACTTCCTAAAAATAAAAATACAGTATAACCTTATGGATGTTAGGAAATCTGACCATTAATTCCAAAAGGAAATAGAATACTTGTCTTTTATTGTTTCTTCATCAACCAAAACATTTTTCAATAACCCGTTACTTCTTGCTCTCCTTATAAAGAGACTCTGAAGCCATAACAATCGCCGAATGGTACCGGAACGGAAATGATGTTTTCGAGACCACAAAGAAATTAAATGCCTAAGATCCACTGACATTTCTACATTAAACTTTGGTACGGTTTGCGGACAATGCTTAAAATATTTTGCTTTATTTATATCATCCCGCAAATATCGATACGAGAATATTCATGACAAAGTTTACCACAATTCGTTGATATTGAGAGCCAGAAGAGGTTATGATCATTGCCAAATCGACTACCAAGATCCATTAACAGAATCTCAGAACGAAAAGCCAGTGTAATAACAAATATCAAACCTGCATGCGATGCTATGGCTAGTTTCAAAATGACCGAAGTTATGCAGTCCTTCTGGGTAGGAATGAACATAAGCATTTCAGTACCGCACAAAGCACAAAAGTCTTTGTCAACCGCTCGCAGGCGGGCGAAACACAGAAAAACTAACGATGAACGAATAAGGAAATTTCGACAATTAGTAATAACATGCGGCGACATCATATTTTTTTTCATGAATTTGTGCCCACTTTGGCTCTCTGAGCAAATAAATTCGACGGCACTATGCATCTGGAAGACATTCTGAAAAAATAACTGCTTCCGTTGATGGAATAGATCCTTATTGGCGATAACTCACACTTTGGAAAGTTCAAGATACTCCTCACGTAAGGAGATTACTGGTGAATTCGATGCCACCTTTGGAGTAAATGCTCCAGCAGAATGGCCTTTGTCACGACATGTTAATAAAGCTTGTTCTGTTCCAAATCCTTGGCAAAGTGTTTCTCGAAACCTTGAGGGAAAGTAAACGCACACTAGCGAGCCTTCAACGGGTTCCGACATACCCGAATACTACCTTTGTAGCGAACTAAACAGGTAATATCGAATAGTGCAGTACCAGCATTATTATTCTTGTAACACAAAGTAAATTACTGTTGTATTACAATAACTGAACTGAACTCCCCTTTTTCACGTGATAAAGTCGGTCACGCAAACGATCGGTGCTCGACTGTACATAGTCGTACTTTTCCTGACAATTGTATAATCTAAATCTTTGGATCGGATAGAAGTTAAACTAACAAGAAAAATAGAAACTTATCGATCCAGTTCAATAAATAAGGCACTCACAGATAGCATACCACTAACCAGAAAAACTGTTCTCAGCAAAGTTATTCACCTACCTGCAAGCAAGCATACATTAGACGATAGTATTCCGAGCGAGAAGGCGAACATGATGATGGTGCCTCTCCTTCACTAGGAGACATGACATAGTTTTAAAAAAAAACTTATACTTTAAGCATTTCAATACACAGTAAGCCGAAAGCCCAATAAAGATATTGCAACATTATTATTGGCTATACAATACAGAAAAAAACGGTAAAACAGTACTCATAGCTAATACTAAGGCCGTTAACTCGGTGATTTCGGTGCCTATTTCCGTCTGTCGGGCAAATGTGACGGCAGCACCTAATTCTACCTCGCGACAGATGATTTCTCGACAATAGACCACTTTTGGATAACCAGAGTACTTGTGCGGTTGAGAACACCACAGATGAATCGAAGCCACTACGGTGTACTACTCTAGGGTGCGACTGGTATGCACGCTACAAGTTACTATACGATAGTATTGTTCTCCACAAAACCACACTGTTGTCAGCATTTGGGAGGGCTTTCCAGCTTGTTGAGTCTGTTTCTTCATTTTTATATCAGCTCATTCCATACGATAACCATAAACCAAAATACCACCAACGGTTGGAATTAAAGTTGCCCCAACTGCCAATCAAATTAAAGGATAAAGGATTAAGCTCTTGGAGTTGATCAGTTTCTAGGGGATGTGCCATGCATTTGACTTCATCACGAACTGTGTGGACGTGATTGATTGTATATCTGGCGAGTTATAATAACTCGCGGTGGCCTACAGATGTGTCGACCCAGCGTTGACATTTTCCCAGAGAAATCTGGTACTAATTCGCTGATCCCGGATGGACGAATGGCACGGTGAGCCTGGGACGTGGGGACCTCCGACCGCTGCGCCACACGTGCCCTCTCAGTCAAATTAGCCGCTAATTAACTCGTTCGAAAGAAGGTTTTATACATTTCCAGATGCAGAATTGAGCTCTTCCCGAACGATGACCACAAGGCATATTTACTGACCATAAAGAGTGTAGCAAAAAAGCTCTGCATGACCTAAAAGATAATCCACCGTATGTGGCTGTCAGAGTTTGTGGTGAAACGCGTGTACGACTCACCCATATACCAAGAAGTTAAACTAGATATCTTAGGTCACTCCAAATGATTTCGAAAGGCTGAGTTTTTTCAACGGGAAACATTGCGAAACTGAAGCGTCTTCGTTCGTCTGGGCTGGAATGCTGGGCCGCTCAATTCTCCAATTGAAACCAAAATTAATTGAACCAA
This sequence comes from Angiostrongylus vasorum, assembly GCA_018806985.1. Classification (NCBI taxonomy): domain Eukaryota; kingdom Metazoa; phylum Nematoda; class Chromadorea; order Rhabditida; family Metastrongylidae; genus Angiostrongylus; species Angiostrongylus vasorum. Next base: position 1,817,121 of record JADANN010000414.1, read on the forward strand.
TTTGAAATTAAAGAGCAAGTTTGAGAAAATGCAGCTGAGCTATGCACAACAAAAAAAATGCAGATGTAAGGCAAAGGCACTTCATTTCCAAACACAAACCTTTATAGACAGGCATTCGGCTATCATACGACGGCCATGACTGCAACATCTCTGGCGTGAACCTTTCCGCAGCGTCCAATTTTGGTCTGAAACATTGCGAAATACGTCAAGATGATCCAGTACAATGAAAAAATCCAGTGGTACAATATATGAAAGTATATAAAAGAATTGAGTTAGCCACAAGAAAAAGACCACTCACTGGTGAACATCTGGTGATAGTTGTATGGAACTGGAATCAGCTGATACCTCATTCATAATAGACTTCGCTACGTCAACGATTTTGACGTTCACTAACTCCGTCGGTCTATTGGCGAGAATGCTATGACTGCTATAACTGTACTTGCTGTCAACAAGGTAAAGTGATGATCTAGAGAGCAACATTGGAAATTTAATACACAAATCAGCTTTAAATCCAAACTTTATACACAAACGAGACGGTATCAACCTCAAACACCAACCGGAACTAAAACTTATACCTGCTGCAAAACAACTACAGCAACTCAACTGGAATAAAAACTCAACAGCGCGAGATAGATTACGATAAGGACCAAATGAGAATCTGCTTAGTAACGATCACAGACAAACCACTACACGAGAAGAAGATTAACAAGGAATTTGATCTACATTACCGAACGTTACAAGTGAAACCTCAGGTTTCGGAAATGCTACGCGTGTTTTGACGAAATAAAATCTTAATAAACTTCAAACCAGAACATCATAATATAACAATATGCTCCAACAAACTAAGAATAAGAACGAACTATGAGATCAGCATCCCGACATCGGGTTAAGTTTTCAAATGGGCCGGAGACCGCAAGTAGCTCCATCTGTCCAATCGTCTAGTGGAGCCCTCGCAGAAAACACGATGCCTATAGCATGTGAATTAAAACAAAAAACAATCAAACAACTGAACGAGACACGTCTTGCAGTTATTCCCATGACCAACTTTCTGTTAACCTCGGCATTAATCGGATAATTTTTTTATATTCTTGTTGCGCAAATACGAAGTGTTATTTTACTTTATTGACTAGCAAGCTGAGATTTCGGCGCACTTCGCTTATCTCAGAGCTTGGAAAGGTCAAGTTGACCGCAATCAACCCAGCCAAACACTTCCATAACCAAACAGAGAAAATGTTAAGCCAAGACTTCAATCACACTGAACAAAGAATAGCTTCTTTGCACATTCACGGCTTTCTAGTCCTCTACTAAATATGTCACGTGGAGATCAATCGCACGGAGCTCAAATGGAATCGTAATATGCCAGTCACATTAAAATAACAATCAACAATTAAAGTTGAACGAAATACTCCAGCAGGCACGCACAGGATACATAAACGTAACGGGGAAGATTTTGAAGTAGGGGTCACGATCCTCACACAGGATTCGAAAACACCAATGTGAAAAACTGTCGAACCTTTCTGGATACATCCCAAAGACCCGAAAATGAACTGCAGGAAGGAATGCCTCATAATCACGCGTGATATCAGACATTGTTTAAGACTTATTTTAATGTGAGAAGCACATTACGCTTCCATATGAACTTTCTGCAGTTGGTCTCCACATGATACATTCAGTGGGAGAAAAATAGAAAGCGGTGAATGTACGAAGTAGCCATTCTGTGTTGAATGTGAATGAAATGTTGGTTTAGCATCTCCTATGTTTGGTTTTTGGTTATGGAGGTGTTTCGCAGGGGTACAGTGCGGTCAACTTGACCTCTTCAGGCTCTGAGGAAGGCGAAATCCGCCGAAACGTCAGCTTGTTCGTGAATAAAGAATAAAATAACACCTCGTATTTGCCCAACGAAAAAAAACAGTTAAGACAGCAACGTAATACATTTAAGGGAATGACCAAAATCGAGCATGATGTCGACGAGAAATTATTAGACCCTACATTACATACAGTGTTACATATAAGAGAAAAGTTCTGTTTTTACCACGATAAAATTGCGATGCTCTAGGGCCCATGACACGAATTTCTTCCATTTCATTGTTTCTAAGTCCGTGTTTCCAACAAAAGTAAATAAACACGGTGGATTTTGTTTAGTATGACAAGAGGGTCCACAAGAGACAACCAGACACGGAGGTCCCTCACATGAGGGGTCTCGAACCGGTTAGTCGCGAAGCTACGTGGCGCGTTCCCAGGTGGAGGATAGGGGGGTTAACCGCGGACTAAATGCGACCGTATGTTTCCCCTGAGACGCAGGTGGATCCAGGGGGATGCACTCCCTGTTTCTGCTGCGCCGATTTGACACATATCGTCTGTATTTACGAGGCGTATTCAAGCACGCGTGTGTGCGTACGTCCAAGTTTATGCGGGTTGTATTCTATAGGTCAATTCGGCCAAAAAGCCTGCAATCAAGAGATAGGGAAATATATGCGAAGCGGTTAGGAGTCGCCTCCAACAAACAAGCTCCATGCCATGCCCACTCTAGGAGGAACTGGCAAGCTACCCGTGAGTATACCCAGCCCCCCACGTTCAGAGCCCAGCAAGCTGTACGTGGTTATCAAAATGCTAAACACAGCACGGGCCTCATTCCCCTGACCCCGAAAGAGCCTCCAATTTCGCAGCGCTGGGTAGCACGAGTACGGAGAGGCTACTAAAATCTCAGGGCCCAATGGAAGCTGCCTGGATCAGTAAGAACTATGGTGACGATCTGTACCTACAATGCACGTACGCTTGCATCCGAGTCCTCGATAGAAGACTTGCTCATGCAAGCGTGAAAGATAAGGTACGACATCATCGTCCTGGCCGAGACCAAACGACACCACCCTTTCAACGCCGTCTATGACACTAGAGAAGAACTGTTCCTCGGAACATGCGACAGTACAGGGTAGGCGGCGTCGGCGCTCTCGTCAACACGAGTTTGTCCATGAACATCGATTCATTCGAACAACTTACAATCCGAATCGGACGTTTACGTTTAAAAAAGATGTGGTTCAATTCCGGCTTTGACAATCTTCGTCGTTTACGCGCCGACATCAAACTGATGAAGAAGAAGTTAAAGCATTCTATATGGACTTGGAGTGGTTCTACAGAAGACCACACATTCTTTACGGTCATCATTGGAGATTTCAACGCCAAGATTGGACCAAGAAGAATGTTTGAAGAACGTCACATTGGCACCCATGGATTAGAATGAAACGAACAGGGTGAGCGGCTATCTAAGTTTATCATGATGACCAACACCATTCATGGTAACTCGCAATTCCCAAAAGCCCCCCCCCCAACAGTGGATGTAGGAATCTCCCAGTGGACAGTACCATAACCAAATAGACCAAATCATAGTAAATAAAAGGTTTTGCCTAACCGATGTCGCTGTTGCCCCGAAATTCTACACGGGATCAGACCACCGCGTCTTTCTTAAAAGATTCCATTTCTCGCAGGAGAAAACGCCGCTAAATTGAAAAGACGAAGTCTTAAAACCTCTATAAATTTGAACTTATTCAATTCGTTAGTCGGCTGTTGTGAAGATACCGTTTTCGATAACATCGACGAGGAATACGATCGGCTCATTCAACATCTTCACGTTAGCGCTATGAAAGCTCAGAGTTCGAAAGTCACCAAAAGTCGTCTGTCCCCCAGAAACTCTCGAGCTGATACGTCAGCGTGGAATCGCACGAGCTGCAGGCAATTGCGAACTAACGTCCGAACTTACAAAACAATGCAGAGAGGCGATAAAAAGAAGATCTTAAACAGAGAAGAGCAGTAGTTACTGTCGAAGCAGCAGCGGGTGGGAAAAAGCATTCGCCAAGCCCACACACACCACACACCCGCACACACACACAATGAGCACCCGAAGCTTCGCCAATTGCAAGGCCAAGATGATTGCACTCCGACGCCCAGACGGAACGGTTACAGCGTCCAGAAAGGCAATGGGGAAATCATTCACGAATACTACTCGGATCTCTTCGATAGCCACGTCCACCTTCCGTCATATGAAATGAAGGAGGATGGATATGTTGTACCACCGGTTCTCCCTTCCGAAATCCGACATGCCATTTCGTCGGCGAAAAATCGAACAGCACCAGGTCCGGACAGGATAAGATCTGAACACCTGAGGAACCTTCCGCCAGTTCTCGTAAACACACTGGCTCAGCTCTTCACACGCTACCTCTCTGAATGCAAGGTCCCTACTCAATGGAAGACCAGCAAGAACGTGTTATTGTTCAAGAAGTATCGCCCAATCTGCTTGCTGTCGGCAGATTTAAAGCACGAAGCAGACACAGATATCTTTAAACATCGTATAAAATCATGTGAAAGCTAACGACAGCATGGTTAGGTAGTAGACCAGTGTCTCATAATTTTAAATTTGCGTTATTTTTACGCCAGTGCTTTTCTGTTGTTACCACTTGGATAACTGGAAACTTTGACGGCCTGTCTTCACTAATTCTGCGGGCCCCAGCATAATTCTTATTTTTCGGTGTTTTCTCGTTTAGCTATTATGTTTCCCTGGAATCCCAAGGTCAGCCTCATCATCAGTACAGGCAGTCGCAGCCCTTGCGGATCAGAGCGAGATTTGGCACCATGCGACTAGTTTGATACCAGGACGGTGGTCGATCCTGGTATTGGTCTGCTCTTAGCTGGGCTTCGTGATCGAAACATCGGACTCCTTCTCCGCTTGGGAGACCCTGCCAGGGGATGAGTTTGGGGAGGCTGTCGTTGCTACTGTATTATTAGTGTTTTCGTTATGTATGCAAAGGTTTCATTACCCAGATTTGAACAATGACAAGACCTGCGTGGCAAAAAGAAAAAAAATGACACCCCCTTCTCCCCCCATTGAATCAGACTAATATTACCAAGCTTTTGATGGCGCAAGAACATGGAAACACACATGAAGGAACAAAGGGGATATGTCGAACTTGGAAAGACATGGGAGATATAGAACATAATCGAGTAACAGAACGAAAACCACAAAAAAACTGCTAAGCGGTGGTTCTGGACATGCTCATGGACCAAACACATTGAGTCCGATGCGCTTCCGACCGCGTTCCAGTGAGGTCTGGTGGATCGGCTGCGCAAAATTAGCATTGCTCCCAAAACGGTTAAATATAATTAAAATTGGACGTATACTGCATAAACAATTTTGCTAGCAAACATGCCAATGTGAATGTGAATTATTTCGAGGCACATCAATAACAGCTCATTTAAATTACTATTTGCTATGAAGTCTAGTTTCAAATGCAGATAGATTTACTTCATAAGAACAAATAAAACAGTGGTATACCTGGGTATGGGGATCCAGAAGATCCACTTCCCGTTCAGCTACATGAAGCTCGAAAAGCAAATGTCCATTAACGGCTGTCCAAGGAACTCCTGAGTTTTTTGCAATGATGAAAGAGTTAGGACAAGAAAGAATAGCATAAAGAGATATAGGAGGAATCATACAGAAATTTCAAAAAGGCAAATATAGTAACAAAACTGAAAAGAAACTACCCATCGGCCTCGTTTAGTCTTTCTTTTACGTCGACTTTTTCGTCCAAACTGGGTGATATCATATCCTGTGGATGTGCAAGCATTACAGGTCGAATAATAGTACCTATTCCTTCCCTCATCACATTGGTGTCAAAAGTTACAGGAACAGCACACACTTGTACTGGAGCAACTACTAAAAGAAAAAATTATGAAACCTAGAACCTTTGTAGAACCACGCGTTATGAAAGATGATCACTGCAGAACTGCACTAATAATCATCTAAAGACGTTAAACGGACAACGAAAATTGCCTTAGTGATAACATTCAGCCGATAACGAATTAACACATAACGCCCGAATCTCGTCCTTCGAGTATTGACGGCAGTTCCCCGATCACTACAGTATTTGCGTCGTGAACATCACAGGTTTATAGAAGACTATTCTCTATCTCTTTGATTCTACTTTTCTAAGATTTTCTTTGAAGTAAAACATGCCTAGGACTGAGTTCAACCAAATAAAAGACAAAAAACTGGTGACGGAACTCAAATTTTCAAAACTTCCAATGCAAGCGCGACGGCAGTTGGCAATTGTTCAATTGCTTTAGCTTCGAAGTATGAGATAAAACAAAAAAAAAGTTAAGAAATGGGTCCCGCCAACACCAGAAAATCAGTCCTATTCCGGTAGAACTGGGAAACTTGTACCTTGTGGAATCCTGATGTGCAAATTACAAGTTTTCATTTCAATGATTCTGAGATATTTGCACCATTGTAGTTGTATTTCGCATAATCTCCTGCCGTGAAAAATGTAGTTGGCGGCAAATAAAAAGTTAACATTGTGATTTTAACTACAGCCTCAGCTTAACTGGGTTCAATACCGATTTGGTCTCCCCACATCAATCCCTTTGACCGGTGATTACTGATGACAATGGTCGACAGAATTAGCTGAGAGAGAGGCGAAACGAAGGACCCGCATGGTGTAGTGGTGAACGCGTTGGCCCCCGGAAAAGACAACAGCGCGTTCGTTCCCCACCGTAGACACCTGCGGTCCGGAGTTTTGCAAATATCTCAGCATTATTGTAGTTTTCACTTCAGTTAATTAAGTTCAATGCCAACTGAGAGGTGTGAGTGTTTAAAGTTGAAGGTAGTTAAAATTTCCACATCTCACGTATTGTACTTAATGCATGTTAGTCGTTGTGTTAAAAAAAAAGAAAAGCTAATACATCCTATAACACAACCTTGGCTCCTCTGTGAAGCTGGCGTTGGGAGCGGCCGATTTTGGATGTCTTTGATCTGCATAGTGACAGAATCGGAATGCACTGTATCCGATGCAGCACTTTCATTTGAGAGGCTTGTGGGACTCGCAGTGACCACACTGGTAAGCTGCACCAGTGGAACGCTAGATGCACGAGGACGAGGCCCCGTGGATAAAGCGATATCACCAATCACTGTTCTGAAGAGCAAATTGCAGAATGTACCACTCATGTTTAAAGATATAAAATGATAAATAGGACGACGGTAAAACAATATCCAATGTATGGCAACACTAATACAATTTTAATGCGTTCAACTTATGAAAGCTAGGGCACATGATCAAAAAGCATTTGGGAGGAAAGAAACTTACACCGCTCCGTCCGCTACTGTTGTGGGCAGAGGTACATTCGATAGGTTTGCTGCAGTTATTGGAGGCAGCTCCAATGCTTGTGGACCAACCATTAATGCTACGGGATGAAATTCTCCTCTAGAAATACGAAACGCAATGAAGGATAAAGGATAACGTGTTCGATTGATTAATCCCTGATGGATGTAAGGTGTATTTCACTCCATCGAACACCACAGAAACAAGTGAATGCATATCTGCCCTATAAAATTACAACGGGGTGCTTTCCGATGTATCAAGCAAACGTTTTTTGTCGTCTCAGGGAATTCTGATACAAAATTACCGACCATGGAGGGATCATGAGGATAGGGCTTCATAGACCTCAAACATAGAATCGAATTAATAATTATTTGTGCACTGGAGATCATTTCTAATCACTATGCAATAGATGCTCATTAGCAAGACACAACAAAAAAATTTGAGTTTATACGGCATCTTGCTATTCGCCCGAGAACAACTGCACAACCTGAGGAAAGATGAGCTGTACCTTTCATCCAAGACCGATGAAGCGACTGTATAAGATACGTGACCAACACCACCATCTTCAAACTCATCTTCGTCCAGCAATGTTAGAGGAGCAAAGCGATTTATGATTTCGTTCCGTCTCATCATCAGTTGCTCAGTATCGAGTGGCTGACCGCCAAGTCGAGATGACTGCACTGAAGGAGGTGGAACAGTCAATTCGGGTCTGCATGGACCAGACCAGACAAAGCCGTTATCAGATGTTGTATCAAAGGAATATACTGTTGGAGACCTACGAGAATAACGTAAGTATACGTCTTCTGATATAACTGCAACAAAAAAAAATGAACAAAACCCACGTATGCACCCAAATTTGATGAGGTGATTGACTGGGCGGAGAATTCATATGGTGAACGAGCACAGCACCAGGAGCGCTAGGCGGATGTGTGTTACATAACGATGATGGTTGAGGTAACGAGTGAAAAGCACCAGAAGATTGTGGATAAGGTCCTGGGTTGCTCAGAACCATCCCTTGGTGAGATATCCCAGGAGGCAACTTTAAAAACCTTCCAATTCAAAAAAGAATGATAGACCAGAAAATTATAGCTAGGATTCCTAGAGATTATAATTCAAAAAACTGATATGAGCGGAATATTTACCATAACCACTTGAGTACTCGCATGAGTAGAAGGAACTTGGGGCATGGAGTGGTGTGCGTGTGATGAAATCATTAGCGGAACAGGAACGATTGGCACTATGGTCGGATGGGTAGGGGAAGGTGGTGTAACTGATGTAAGTGACGAGTCAATGTGGTAAGCTGTAAGTTCAGAATTCGCTCCAGCAAACAATGAAACTTCAACATATAAACTGTCAAATAAGAAGAAACTCACTCCCATCTATACCAGTTGGATATATAGCTGATGGAACCATTACACGCTGTGTCGCTGAGAAGTGGCCGTTACTAGATTGCTAAATAAACTGAAAAATAAGATATAGCGCCATCAAATATTACAGTAACAGAAAAAAAAGATAAAAACGTTTGCCAATGGCAAGTGTATTGCGCACACCTGGGAGCAAGAAGTGACATTCCTTCGGGATCCGTCACGAAGTTCTGCAGTACTATGAGCGTAAGTGCATCGTGCGCCACGTGGACACAAACGACGAGCAGAAATATCCCTGCACATCTTCGTCTTGTACGTGTAGGCTTTGTCAACTACTGCAGAGTTTAAATGAGCAGTAGGGCGTGGTAACGAAGGACGCTGTCCTTTGCAAGCACGTTGTTCATTTCGCTTTATTCCTAATTCGGCATGTGACTTTATAAGCTTGTATAAAGCGCTAATATAATCCGCGAATCCTTGCCAACTTACACGTTCTGTACGACAAAACCGTTACTTAAAAAATTTTAAAAATACAGCAAAATATTTGACTCATCCTGCAATACCATGCTGAGCTGAAAGCGGATCAAAAAGGCGTAGAAGCTGCGTTATTTGCGCTAAATCACATGCGGTAGTCATTGAATCCGTTTCATTTGAAACTGAAATGAGCTCGTCCACAAGTTGCATGTATGACTTAGGGGTCTGCAGTCGATCTATTATGGATTGCATATGTGATCGATGAGACGGATCACCGTACAACAACGCGCTCCACTGATCAGGGCTGATTCGAAGACCACACTCAAGTGCCATCTATAACCCTTTCTATCAATGAACTAAAGAGAAACAACGCATTGATTTACTAGCGGCATATACTATTTCAAAAAACTGACTTTCCTTTAACTTCCGCATAGCAAATCAACATGAGTTTAAATTGATGAGCTTACACGAGGTTGACAAGTAATCTTTATTCGGCTAACGTCTCGACGTCTTCGTCTTCTTCAGAGCCGATGATCCGAATGGACGGTCCACAGTTGTTCGTGTTCTCGATGTGACATCCTCATCTTCGTAGCGAAAAGGATCCTCCTCAGTGGAGGGCCTCTTGAATGGGGCATAATCACCAGGCGACGCTCTTTATACAGGATCCTGGTTGTTGACAATAGTGATTGTCCGGTGATAACAACTTGTCTTTTTTGGGCAATCCATCCTGCAGAAGTCGCTATCGTTATCAGCTAGTACAAAGCCAAATAATATTTCAAAAACCGACTTTCCTTCAAACTCGTTATGACCAGTCAACATGAAGACGAACAATTCTGGAGCACCGATTTAAGGCCATCGGCTCTGTTGAAGATGAAAACGTCGAAATGTTTGCCGAATAAAGAATACTTATCAACCTCGTGTAAGCTCAATAATTTAAACACATGTTAACGGCATTTACTCCCATTATATTCAAACCTGTACAATTTGAGCATCATGCTCCTTTCTAAGAGATTCGTAGTTTCTGAATTCGTCCTTTAGTTGCATTAGGGAAGATTTTCCATCACGTTTCAATACATTAAAACAAGACGCACGATATAAAAGTTGGACAACATGACCAACACACGTTTTAGAAACCTGGAGAGCATAACGTAAATCTACATTTACCAAACTGAGAAGGAAACTGAAAAGTACAAATTTTACAAAACTGTAGACTGACATACCTGGGGATAATCTTCCGATAGCATTTGCACAACATACATAACTAATGCTTTCCGAGCTATCAGTGCACCTTTATTAAGTGCAAGAAGAATTAACTTCAGAACATCCTCTTGCATTGCTGGTCCGAGAAACTGGCAACCTCTGGCGCGAACAGCCGTCCAAAGATGTGTGCTAACACTACACGAATTTTGTTGACTAAGTAATAGCTCCACCGTTATTCTTTCAGCTATTAATCTCGAGGTTTTCAGAACTCGTGAACGACCCTCCTCCTCAACAAGTTGGAAACACATAAGTGACATGAGTTTGCGCTGCAAAGTGCGCGATAATACCTAAATAGTTCACGGTGCAGTAGGAGTGACAAGAATAACTCAAGTTCAGATAACTTCTAACAATTGCCCCACCTCGTTGAATACAGTACTCCGTCTTTCTGACTCTGCTCGGCGCAGATAGCGTGTCATAGCTACGAGAGCGTTCTCAACTGAACACAACACATTCTGAAAAGAAGGCAAGTTGAATAAGACCCAATAAAGTTGGTCCTACGAAGTCATATGAAAAGGATACGCCACAGAAGGGTAGGATCGCGTAAAGAACCTTAGCTCGTTTAGAACTTTGGTAGAACAGCTTGTCTTGAAATCAAGAACTAATGCGCAAAATTTAAGAGATGGGGCTAATATACGATACTACTGCAAAAAAAACGATCACAAACTGCAACACATAACGATAAAGCTAAAAAAGCTCTCGGTGTTGATCAGTCTCTGAAGGATGCGTCCATGAATTCGACTTCATCAAACATCGTTGGAGGTGAATGAAAGCATATTTGGCCTTTACAATGACTCCGAGTGCCCTACTGATGCATCCGGCCAGTGCTGCTATCCTCTCAGACAAATCTGGCACCAATCTCTGCCGAACCAAGAGAGATGGAGGGCTTGGTGAACCTTGGGCGCGGGGATCGATCCCATATGTATTACACGGCGCCTCCGACCACGGTTTCACACACGCGACATAACAATATCATATCTATTCACAGCTACAGAATGAATTATCATGAAAAGTTTCCAGCCATTCACTTTACAATCGCAAACCTATATGGATGAAGTACATCCAAATTGGTGTCTAATAACAATATTTATCCGACAGAAGTTCATGTGTCAATGCCTAGACTTTATTTGCATAGTTTTCGAACTGCAAAATGTAAGAGCTTTATTTCTCAGCAGTGGTACACAGATGAAGCAGCTCTACAAAAGCTCTACAATACCTCCTACCACATCGCCATTAGTTCGATTATGCAGCACCCATCCCCCCTACGGTAAGCAGGGTGGTGCCGCGGTTCTCTGCGCTTTTTTACGAACCATGTAACAAGGAGTGTACCTGGTATTCCCTTTTTTTGTAGAAGGGATGAGTTAGAATGCACAATGTCCTTTCACTTTAGTGCATACCGCATGTGAGGAAAAAATTGGGTGTGATCGCGAGCGAATATGTTGAAGTAACAGTGTGAACCGAATGGCCCCAACGATTCCTTGGAAGAAGAGGTGATTCCGGTACCATGTATCATGTAAGACTGAATATCCATATCAACAGTGTCGACAAGCATAGAAAACGAAGAATCTGGTGGATTCAACCCAATACGTCCTTCTCTACTGGTCAACAGATTAGTCGCTGGTATCGCTGCCTTTCCAGCATTCATAACGTCATAGGAATACCTTAGCACGGCTATGGGAAGATTTCCGAGAAAATGCTTAACCAGAATGTGGCATTGTAATAAGAAAAAAGAACGATCGTCAAAACTCTAAATAAACATATGAAGAATTCGACTTCTTCCATGGGTGACAGCTGGTTGCGACAAAAAGAACCAAGTACTAAAACTGCTGCAAACTGAACGAGATGTGAGAATGAGCCAGTTGATTATCTTTACTTTACGTATGATATGAAGTGAATGCCTTTGTTCGTTGGTATATTGCTGTTATGAGTCTTAGGCTTATCCCCCCTCTCTCCCTTTTAAACTCACCTAGATCTTATCTATTAGCAATTCGAGTTCCTTAATGAATAAAAGCAATGGAAAAGAAAATCAACTGTATAGATCCTTCAATGTCTAGTAACATATTTCCCCGTCAGAACATCTATATCATAGTATGGCTACCGACTATATCATTTAAGGCATGGATGAATTAAAGTCAAATGGATGGTCCTAGACGTACCTTAGGTACTTTTTCCAAATCCCATAGAGGAAGGCTGTCTTCAATGTCATCAGTGAGTATGGATAGAAGTGCTGCATTAATGGGGTAGCTTGAAACAGGATATCTTCCCTTATACTAGAAAAAATGTAAAGACAAAGACATCGATCAGAGTACTCAGAGAAACAAAAAAAGAACCGAAAGAGAAAAAAAAAGAAAACTAAGGACAAATTTAAGAAACGAGGATGATTTCTAACCTGATCCTCAGGACATTTGTTGTCAATGAGTCTCGGTATACAATTCACACAAACAACATGACCACACGTTAAATTAACTGGAGTTCGAGTTTTATCAAAAAGCTGGAAATACTAAATGGAAAGTACCACCGAATTTACAAACTAAATCAACTCAATGATATCGAGAAATGGGCAGAACTAGACACTTCGGCTGGGTTTCGAACCCGCAAAGGGTAATCATCCAACGATGTGGCTGCATTTGACACAATACCTTGCCATGAAAAAAACAACATTTACTTACTTTGCGCGGGCGCCAGCATAATCTCTATTTTTTCGGACATTTGCTGGTCCAGCCATTGTGGTTCCCTGGCATCAAGAGGACAGCTTGTCCAAAGTCTGTCCAGTTCGTCACCACCACAATCAGTCGCAGCCTTTATGGATCAAAGGGAAATTTGCCACTATGCGACTAGTTTGGTACCAGGACGGCGGTGCATCCAGGTACTGGTTTACTTTTAGCTAGAATTCCTGATGGAAACTCCAGACTCCTTCTTGGCTTAGGAGGCCCTGCCAGTGGGGATGAATTTCCGCAGTACATCAAAGCCCGACACCCAGGAACACCTCCCAGCCACGATGAGGCGGTAAACCGTTGGGAAGTAAGAAAGGAATAGGAAGTAAAGAAGTTAAACAATGAAATTAACTCACTTGGTTGCACAGAACACAACGAAGGACATCTGACCAAACAAGACCCTGTCCAGCAGGAGCCATGAATTAAAAGTAGTGGAATAAAGTCTATAAAACGGGCGTATACACAGTATACAGGGTAACAGCGTGCAAAAGAAGATTTGCGTGGCTTAGCTTAAATCGTCACATCAGCGCTGAACCTGAAATAAATTTACCTTTTTCAAATAGATGCAATAAAGATGGGAACCACTCTTTCTTACAGATACAGTGTCTCGTTCGACCTAATGACTACAGTTTCACAGCAGAAATATTTTTATTGAACAAAAACAATACAAATTAACAACAGACAACACTTTATCCACGACGAAACCACTGAAACCAAACGGTGCAGAATAAATGTAAAATAGTGTTGAAGTTGAACAAAAAGACATAATCCAAATAACATAATAACGTTGACCGTTGAGAAGTGATTGCTGACAGATAGGAAATTAGCTGAGAGAAATGCGACACGTAGGACTAGCATAGTGCGGTGGTGAACGCGTTAGCCCTTGGAAAGGGTTATAGCAGGTTCGATTCCCCATCGTTGACACCTGCTGTCAGGAGTTTTGCAAATATCTCAGCACCATTTTCATTGTATCCAAACAACATATTTTCGCGTTTTGAAAAAGAAAACATCTAAACGGTTAGCTGATGAACAAACCGTGCCCACTTCCAAGGTGTTCTAATGGTCAAAAGGCGAGATGAATGTGACAATGCACTATCTGATGATGTTTCAACAAAATGTGATATTCTTAATATCGTATTGAACCAGAAACAGGCTGAGAGGCATTGTCTGCCTTTATTAACCACTTGTTCTTATAAAAGTCACAATACCATTGCGCTTCTCGACATAGTTACCGATCGATCTCAAAACTTTGGTAAAGGCATCGTTTTATCACAAAATTATATTGATCAATTTAGGGACCACAACGACTAAAAATGGAACATTTTTACCAAGCGCACTTTAGTATTCTGCAAAATCTGCAAGCTCTTCTTTGTAGGAATGTATAGCCTAAGAATCTAGATATTTAGTTTCATAGTTTGCCAAGCAAGCAAACTGGTTAGAGAGACCACTAGCGTGACGAGGTTCAAACTTCAAACGATGGAGTCCCAAAAGACGTCCGACCTAAAAGCCGGCTAATGAGAGAAACAGAAAGCGTACGCAAAGCACTTAAATTCACCTGAACAAATGAATACTCAAATCCATAGCCTTATACTTGAGTAAAAACGACAAAGCACTCGGCGTTGGTCAATCCCTGCGGGATGCGCTATGCATTCGACTTAAATGCGTATATTGTCTTTAAAATGATTCCCGTTGGCCCACAGATGTATTGAGCCAGTGCTGCCATCCTCTCAGACAGGTCTGGCACCAATTTGCCGACCCCGGAGTGATGGAGGGCTTGGTGGGCCTGGGGATCCGAGATAGATCCCATGTACGTTGCACGGCGCCCCCAACCACTGCGCTACACGCGTCCTTGTACTTGAGTAGAAATTGAAAACCTTACTGGCTACTTCTACTATTCTTTTGCACTTTTCAAACAGAACGCTTAAGAGTGTGAATAAGTTACCGTCTCCTCCATGATGGCTCCTGTGCAAACGATGATCTTTACATCAACTTTCCCCAAAAAACGGACTGTTTGTGCCACTTTTTCCAGGCATTCGACAGATAGAAAAGGGGGATCAGCAATGATAACGTCGAAGACGGCTAAAATCTGTACTTGAGTCACGCCCAAAATATTATTCCAGCTAAAAAAGAAAAAAAATAAACAAATCGAGAAGCACCTTCAAAGCAAGGAGGAACAGAGATGGGACGCCTGTAGTCATAAGGCACATAATGGTGGGGGAATTTCCTCTCAAATCGGTGATCATATTCAAACAATGTCACTTTAGCATTGCATAAAACATTCTCATCCGTTTCCAAAAAACACTGGACAACTGTCGGACATGATATGCAAGCTATACGTCCAGTACTGCCCGCAGCATAAGTGAGTTCACGGCAAAGCTGCAGCGCGGTTTCTTTGGAATACCAGAATTGGCTGAGCTAAAAAGCTCGATTGGTCAGTAGAAAACACAGTCATTTGAAAAAGTCAATGGAAAAAAAAACCCGTACCTGCCAATCTTCTTTTACAATATCAACGTCATCATTGAGCTTCCACCGTTCTTCATTAATCTGTTGTAAAATTGCCATTGTGTCAGCAGGCAGACACGGAACGTCGTCATCAGAATCTGTCATTGCATCTGAAAACTTGGGGAACATAGTACTAAATCAGCACTCAATAAAAGCTGTAAAGAGGATAAAGCTCTCGGAGTTGGTCAATTGATTCGCGGTGGCCCACAGGTGCATCGAGCCAGTACTGCCATCCTCCCATACAGGTGTGGTACCAATTTGCGGACCCCGGAGGAATGGAGGGCTTGGTGGGCGTGGGAAGCCGGAAACGACCACATGTGCGTTGCATAGCGCCTCCAACTATTGCGCTACACGCGTCCTTGTGGCACTCAGTACAACACACTTGGCACTTGACACTTGAAGGCCCGTCCTCACTGGTTATGCGGGGCCCAGCATAACCACCACTTATCGGAGATTTGCTAGTTAAGCCATTGTGGTTTCCTGGAATCCCGAGGTCAGCCTGGCCAAAGTCTGCCCTAGGTCTTCACCACCACGGGCAGTCGCAACCCTTTTTGGATCAGAGGGAGATTTACCACCATACGACTTTGATACGAGGACGGTGGTGGATCCTGGTATTGGTTTACTCTTAGCTAGGCTTCCTGATGGAAACGCCGGACTCCTCAGCTTGGGATACCTCGTCGTGGGGACGAATCCCCCACTGTACATCTCAATCCGCCACCCAGGAACACCTCTTATCCACGATGAGGCGGTAAACCGTTGGGATGGAGTACAACACAAAAATATAAGATCTCATTATGAGCCTAGAACGAACACGGATACAGAGCTATGTTCCTTCCACGTCTTCAAATTTACCTTTTACACTCAGAGATCCAGTTTTTCACGAAATTTTCCCAGATCAAATGATAAGCAAAGGCATGTGGTGGGAAGCCACCCCTACTTAGATGGTACAATTAAACGGAAAGTCATTTAAACTAAAATCTTCTATGGAACCACTATCGTTAAGGAAAACAATGTTATCCAATAAAGACAACACGTCACAAAATCGATCCAGTGTTCGAAGTGAGCGCCGTATGTGAAAACATGGGAGAAGCATCATATTAAATACCTACAACCATAAAGACCTATGAGCTTTCACAACTTCGTTGAGATAGCTAGAATTCACCTCTCAAACCATGACGCACAAGAACGTCAACATCAACAACATTGCAGATAATGTTAACATAAAAACGCGAGAGATGGATGGGTACAGGACGGAAAATGAATGCAACAATAAACACGGTACTGAATCAGCAGGACAAATTTGACACTCCAAGCAGAAGACGCTACAACCTATGAGAACAATCTGTCACAAAGGCTGCGATCGCCATCGTTGCGATATAACAGAGTATACTATGGACAAGAAAAAGGTGAGGAGATATTATTATTAGGTGCGGTGATGGATAGGACTAGAGAGGCCTGCACCACCAGTTTCGAGCATAGAAAAGCCTAAGAACCATCACCTTACTGTTGTCGGCATATACCGATAAATTACACTTATTAAACAGTCCATCTGTGGCACGTAGGCGTTACACGTGAACAAACGAGCATACAGAATTTCTTAAAGACGTATTTATTCTATCCATAAAAACGAAGTCATCTATAGACCACCGTTGTCTTCGCGCGCAACACAGCAAGCGGTCAGTCTCTGTTCCGGAATAAACGGTTTCGATAGTATTTTACGAACGTGCATCAGTGCCGACTGCGCTTGTGAATCAGCCTCCTAAACAAAGCACTCTTGGGCTATTTCGAGGAAGCGAATATCCGGTCATCAGCGAATTGCTTTTGTGCATCCACATTACACTAACTTTGAAACAGATCAACTAAAATCGAACTCAAAAAAGATTTATAACAAACCTGCAGTGCATCAGCGCTTTCAGGCGTATACGGTGGGCGGACAATAACACGTCCCAGAACAGAGATGTTTTCGCCTCTCCAGCGAACATCGTCAAGAGTTCGTCGGAGCTGGATGAACGCACGCTGACCTTCTATGGTCACGTCAACTTCCATAGCTTCGACACAACGCCGGCTTTCAGCAAATGCACTTCGATCGGATACCTTAAAATAAAAGAGTATTTTCTGTTCTGTAGAGGATTTCAAACAAATCGAATTTGTTTTCCAAAGAGCTGCCTTCACATGTTCTGCAGAAGGTATCCTTGCCGGCGTGGGTATGCCAAGGCAGCAAACCTCACTTTGATCACCACCAGTCGTAGACTGTTTATGGTGCTAACCTCGGAACACGATATCAAGGATGCCATCGGATCTCAGCAAAAAATCAAGGCTCGAAAACATTTTTACACGTCAGGACAGAGGAAAGAGGACAAATTTTCAGCCCGCTAGGGAAATCTACAATATGAAGCCAACCACCTCTACGGATAATGGCTGCAAAGCAACGAAAACACTAGAGAAAGTAATTCCCAAGACTTCCTATTAACCTAGACATTGATAAATAATTCGCTTTTTTCTTGAAAAGCACATATGGGGTCTACTCACAACAGCTAACATTTCAACGGATTACGCCTTCTTCAAAGCCTGGAAAAGTCCAGTTAACTGCAATCTAGTCAGCCAAACTACCCCAACAGAAAACCACGATACTTAATTTTCAATCACAATGAAAAAAGAAACAGCTTCTTCACGCATTTATCATTCCCTATGAGTCTTCCACTTGAGTATTCCATGTGGAGGCTAACGGCAGAGTCCACATGAATGGGTAATGTGGCTCTCACACGTCAAAATATCAGCATAAAATATTGTGTGAGATTACTCGTGATAACAAAGCTTACCACTGTGCGGTTCATTGTTGGATTCCTGGAATTTATCCAGAATGATTACTCCTGTGTTATAATGGTCACTTTTACTTCGAAATCCTCCTCTTTATGTGCATGTGTCATACGCGCACATAGTGCATTTGATTTAACCTTATGTTTACTCACTAGATGTTCTTTTATACAGATCTTCAGTGGTTTATGCGTTTCGCCACCAAATTCGTCCCCGAACGCTTTTCAAGAAATCACGTACACCGCACCCGAATTCACGCAGTCACTGTCTCTACCATTAGTGCAAATTATGCAATTTCCTTCCCTTGTTCATAAACGGTCATACAAACAGATATGAATTAGCTAGCATCTTAGAGTGCTCGATGGCATTAAAATCACTGCTACCGATTTCTTTTGACCGACCCTTTATAGGGCAACGTTTTGCAGCGCTGTTTACTTCGTTGGAAACGAAAGGCAGGATAAACGGGATTCGATTCTCACTACACATGTGGTTTGGCTGCGTGGCTCTTCCTCTAAACCTATTCCGAGAAACTGTCGTTTCGTCGTTATTGTAAATGACATTTTGTCACGGTAGTTTCAGGGATTCTTTCTTTTTCTTCTTCCCATGCATACACTAGTGGCTGTTGCAAACACGCTTCTCACAAGCGCCCTTTTTGGGTGAGGAGTGAGAGGATAAGTAATGAACAGGAATGTTTTTGTCCTTGGTTTTAAGTACCATTTAATGATGTCGTTGTTTTCGCGTGGGTTGTTTTAAACGTCCAGAAATGGGAAACAGTCCTCCTCTCGGATATCCTCTCGGATAAACTTGATATTCTCTGACTGATCGTTCAAGAACTCAAAACAATTGTCCATCTCCTCTTGTGGCGAACAAATGACGAAACAACCATCTACATATCTACGTGATGGCCGGTGATCAATCAATGGGCTTCAATTCTAGGCATAAAGGCAGCAGCAAGGCCTGGTGCCTGTCGCTGCCCCACACCCCACTATGCACGCATAGGATACCGACACAACGTGGAAGATTCGAAAGCAGAGATGACCATCGTAGCAAAGGATAGGAATCCAAAACTTCAGCGCATGAAACTCTAAAAGCATTCTATATATTTTTTTATAATAGACACATATGAAATACATGGACAAATACCAAGAATCCAAAAACGAATTGAAGAAAAAAAAAGGCTTTGTTATAACATGGAGTCACACATGGTAATTCTGAAGGATACTTTGACGCAAGAGAGGTGCTCAATACCCATCCGTGTGAGCTCTATAGAGTTGGTCACCATGTGGAAACCTCAGTGGAAGACTCAACGAAAACGACTAGTGTGCGGGGAAACTGTTTTGCTTTCAGTGCGATTGAAAATTCGGCATGGTGGTTTTTCGGTGATGTTATGGAAGTGTCTGGCTGACCAGAGTGCAGTTAACTTGACCTTTTCATGCTCTGAAGAAAGTGAAATCCACCGAAACGTTAGCTAATGTGTATAAGTTACATATAACAACAACCTCGCGTGTCCTGATCAAGAATGTGGCAAACTAAAAGAAGTTTTGGCCTCCGGAAGAAATCTAAGCACAATATAACCACAGTTTCTAACTTTACGAAACATGAGAGGACTTTTATGATGGAATTTCTATAAGAACATGTACATCTACAGAAAACGAGTCTAACATGACTGGATGGTCCAAAATGAATTATAATGGCTCCATTCATAAGCAAATCGTACAGAATATGAAATAGTAACAATAGGGTCTTAACGAATCAAAGTCGGTCTTAAGATAACAAGACCATTAGATCTGCAGTACGTTAGCGAAAAGCCGCGAAACCTTTTAAATTCCGAATGACCAAAAGTACTAGAGATTGAAAAAACGAACTCTCGCTTACGCTTAAAAAGTATAAACACCCAACTGTCCGTCAACAGTTCAGCTATGCATGAAATCACCATCTTTTTCTTAGAATTTCCCCTCTAGGGATTAATAAAACTCGCAAGGTCAACATTCTCACGGAGATTGACTATCCAAGTCTTCTAGTAACAAACCTACTGTTTCCTGTCAAACATAATACGAAAACATAATTACGACAACGGTGCTGACATCCACATGAGCAACTGTTACTAAGCCTAGATCTAATGCACTCTAGTGCACACCACGGCACAAACGTTGAGAAAACAACAAAAATCTAAAGATACCTGCTGATTGCTCATTGAACTTGGAGAAAACATAGTTTCTAATGAATCACCATTGGCTGGACCCGATATTTCCGTTATCTGAAACAATGTATTCTCCGAAAAAAGAAAGAAATTGTTCCGTTTTTTCATAGAGTTTCAGTAAATCTGATTGGCCAGATAAAACATAAGATTCTAAAATCTTAAGAATGGTCGGCAACACACCTACCTAGCTCCTTCATTAAGCATCGAACACAAATGTACGTATATCACAGCAAGTAGTAATATAACATTTATGAAATTCAAACACCAAGGAATTCAAGAAGAGAATGACCTTAAAAGTATTTAACCTAGGAAAAAAAGTACCTCACTGATCAGTGCTATGTTGAACATACGCAAAATGGGCCTTCCACCTGATGTATCACGCACGGCAAGAACCTAAAACAGTTCAACTACAAGGAAGAACAAAGGTAAGTTGATGTATCTGAGTCTCGCTGTGGTTGGACACTATGAAAGAAGTTGATAAATAAACGTCATAATACAGGTAATGAGAAACTACAGAAATACTATAAGAAACATAGAGTCATTAAGAACTGAAAGATGATCTGCAGCACCTAAACAGCAAACCGTAACTTGATACAATAACCTTAGTAAACATTCATTACTCTAGCTTTGCAACCACAAAGATGCGGGGATACTCGCAAAACTCCGGGCCGCAGGTGTCTGCGGTGGGAATCGAACATGCTATTACCCTTTCTGGGAGCTAACGCGTTCACTACCACACCATAGTGGATAGTGGCCCTTTGCTTCGTGTTTCTCTCAGGTAGTTTGCAATCTACCATTGCCAACCACACTCAAACGTCAACAGACTGATCTAAGGAGCCCAAATCGGAACTGAACACAGTTAAGATGGGGGGTGCAGTTGAAATCACAACAACAACTTTTTTGAAAAGGCTGAGGATGAGAGAAAAGCGAAACGAAGGACTCGAATGGTTTGGTGGTGAAAGCGTTAGCTCCCGGAAAAGGTAATAGCACGTTCGTTCACCACCGCAAACACCAACGGTCCGGAGTTTTCCAAATTTCTCAGCATCTTTATAGTAACAACTTTTTCATTTACTGCCTACTACAATCTTTCATAGTAGGGTATTATGTGAAATACAACCACAATGATGCCAAGATATTCTTAATAGCTTTGTGTTTTTCAGAAAAAAAAGCTCAGTATAACTAAGTACATTCCTATACAACACCAAAATTAATTAGTATTTTTCATTTTTCCTTGGTTCCTATTTGATATGGGAACACCTTTAGCTGAGAAAAACTGCACTTCCTAAGGTACGCATAATAAGTGGGAGCTTCTAAAGAGCACAAATCAGATAAGGAGCTCACTTGGAAGTCACTAGATTGTTTGATGATGGTTATAGAGTGCATCAACCATATTAAGTCTTTGATGTAACGTTTTCTTAGATGGCCCGTAATCACTGGCTGTACGGGTTCCAGTACAATCTCCTTCCCTTCAGGGTTTTGCTGGTTTAGTTGGGGAAATTTCCAACAGTCGTGATGATTATTGCACGAAGTCGATAAAGACTGTATTCGAAAATGCCCAACTGGTGAGGATGACATCTTCAGTATATTACCAAGTACTGCTATTTATATCAGATAAGTGGGACTTCACTCAACACTATAATGATCAACCAACTGCGAAAGAAACATAGAACTGCCTGAGCGTGATCTCATCAAAAATGAAAACATACCTTAAGCGCTGGGTCGAAGCAGACGACTTGAGCTTGTAGTGATGCACCGAGAGCAGTCTTGAAATGAACAGTGGAGCCAGGAGGAAAAGCGCTTTCACCGCCGAGTGATACCATAGTCACGCTCCGTCCCCTTGTCCCGCCAGCACCAAAGAGACGGACGTTGTTGTTGATGAGCCCGTGAGAGCTGGAAAAAGCAGAGCTTCGCCCTCATACACTAAACTAACTAAAAACAGAACAGAGAAAACAAAATGATCAGGTAGAAGAGCATTTATAATGGAAGAGAGGACAGTGTTTCCAAAGAAAGTTAGCAGACAAGAAGAATCCAAGATAGAAGGTGGATTCTCGACCTCTCAGCCGAAGAAATCCTCATTTGTGGATGGAGCTCTTCCTGGTCCATCGCTTCAAAAGTCAGGAATAAAATAAACAGCTAATTATCTTCAAGCTAGCAACTAATGTGTCTGTAAAAGTGTTGACAGTTCTGATGACGCTATGCCCAAGTGAACCGTACCTGCGTCGCCGTAGAGCGCGTAATCCTCCGCGGGTAAATCGGTACTGGTAGAAGGTGAAAATTGAAGAAGAAAGGAAGAAAATAGGAAAAGCGTTGTTGATCCAAATGCTAATACTACTTGACCAGAGTCATAAAGGGCTAAAATTTACCTGTAGTGAGTATCCATTATAACTACTCAATTCCTGATTGTTTACTATTCTTTTCAGTGGAATTCACAGTGGTTACCCTTTTACTAAACTCAGGTACTTGATACTTGATACTTGAACGGCCCGTCATCACTAGTAGCGGGCCCCAGCACAATCACCATTTTCGGAGATTTGCTGGTTAAGCCATTGTGGTTCCCTGGAATCCCGAAGACAACCTGGCCAAAGACTGCCCCAGGTCGTCACTACGACAGGAAGTCGCAGCCCTTGTGGATCAGAGGGAGATTTATCACTATGCGACTTTGATACCAAGACGGTGGTGGATCCTGGTATTGGTTTACTCTTAGCTAGGCTTCCTGATGGAAACGCCAGACTTTTTTCTCCGCTTGGGAGACCCTGCCGTGGCGACGAATCCCCCCGCTGTACATCGCAGTCCGTCATCCAGGAACACCTCCGAGGCGGTAAACGATTGGGAGGAAACTCAGGTAACAAGATTAAACTTTAGAAGAAAGTAGCAAAAAATCGAGCACAACTTCTTTCTATCATTGACGAAGATATGTGGAAATTCCTGTTTCAGGAAACCGTACTGAATTCCTTCGTCTTTCGCCCATCCAGATCTCTTCGCGAATTAGTCCTTTCCTGTATATAAGAATGGCGACTTTCGGACTTTTACAAAGCTGTGTAATATTATGTTTAAAAGGATTGGGTAATTGAACTTTCTAAGTGATTTCCAGTACTAAAATATTTTTTACTATTAGCCTATATCATCAAGATTTTTTTCATTCCATCAATACCTGGTTAGCCTCAGGATGTGTCGCTGAGCAGCGACGGAAATATAGTTTTCAAAGAATCTATGGTGATAACTTTGGATTTACCACTGCAACTACGAAGGGGGCATGAAGTTGGACCTTCAGTCGATTAGTGAAAATTGCAAAGAGAAAGAAAGCAAGTCGTTTGAGTAGTGGTTTGATGCTCGCATCTGATCTGTGGCTAAAGCCCATAAAGAACATCTGTGGCGGCCTGACAAATTACTCAGTGGATAACAGATTTTCGGTCAAATGAAGTCTTCATATGCAACAAAAGTCATCGTAGGCTTAATTTTAGTGTCCCGATGAGGAGCCCTTCTTCCAAACAGCGCCAGCCGTCCATGCGCCAGGGGGCAGTCCAACCGGGGCCCACAACCTGAGGTTCCGAGTTTTCCCGATATCTCAGCATCCCCATGCTTGTATTTCACATCGCACCCTGCCATGAAAAACAGCATAGGCAGAAAATAACGAATACAACACTGTGATTTCAAAGGGAGAAATTGAAATAATTACTCTGCAACTCTAACGACTTAATTCTTTCTGCTTCTGTTTAGCAAACACGAGGTGTTATTTTATTCCTCTATTTACGCACAAGCTGACGTTTCGGCGGATTTCGCCTTCCTCAGAGCCTGGAAAGGTCAAGTTGACTGCGATCTACACGGTCAAACGCCTCCATAACCAAACAGAGAAAATGCTGAACCAAAATTTTCAGTCACATTGAACACAGAGTCTTTGCACACTCACCGCTTTCTATGAGTCTTCCACTAAATATTTCACGTGGGAGACCAACCGCACAGAGTTCACATGGAATCGTAATGTGCCCATCTCATCAGAATAACAGGCTTATATACTGCCCAATATCACGCGTGATAATGAGGCATTCCTCCCTGCGGTTCATTTTCGGATTCTTAGAATTAATCCAGAATGCCTCGAGAATTTTGCGCGCTTGTGTTCTCGATTCCTGCGCTAGGATCGTAACCCGTACTTCAAAATCTTCTCCGTTATGTCTTCTGCGTCCCATGCGTGCCTAGTGGAGTATTTGGTTTACGTATGCCGACTAGGTGTTCTTTTATACGAACGCAGAGTGGTCTACCCGTTTCGCCAATGTATTCGTCCCCGCACGCTTTACAAGAGGTCAGATAAACTGTACTTGAACTCATGCAATCACCATCTCTACCATTAGGGCACTCTGCAATTTTGCGTTACAGATAGACGGTCATATAGGCGATTACAAACTAGCTGGCGCCTAAGATTACTCGGTGGCATTTCAACTATCGTTACCGAATTCTCTAGACCCGGCCCTTCTTAAACAGCGTTTTATAGCTGCACTTACTTCACTTTGAAATGAAGGGCAGGATAAACGGGACCTTATTGTCGCTAGAGTTATCGTTTGGGGCCTTGTGGTTTCCTACACCTATCCCGAGCTACAGTTTCGTAGCCATTAAAAATGGCTATTTGCCACGCAGTTTCCGGGACTCTCTCTCTGCTCCCTTCCTGTGCACACGCTAGTTAGCTGTTCGAAACATGTTTCTCACAAGCGCCCTTTTCGTGTGAGAGCGGTGAGAGGGAGAGGTAATGAACCAAGTTGTTTTTACTACTTAGCTTTCGGTACCACTTTTGTAATGTAGCCATTTTCTGATAGGTTAATTTGGAAGTTCAGGAATGGAAGCCAAAGCCAGTTTTCTTTCGGTTTCTCTCGGGTAAACTTAATATACTCTGAGTGTTCGTTCAACAACTCGAAACATTTGTCCATTTCCTCTTGTGTTGAGCAAAAGACAAAGCAGTCATCTATATATCTACAGCAGAGTAACGGTCCGAGAATGGTCACTGATGCTTCCACCTTAGAGATAAACGCAATGGCAAGGCTTGGTGCCATTCGTTGTCCCATTGCCAGCCCTCGTTTGTGCATAATACCTTCCGGACCATCTGAAGACTGAGCAGTTTAGGCACTCCTTTAAGAGTGTTATCAACTGCTAACTGTTTATTTCTCCACCATGACTGGGATGTTAGCATGTGTCGGACTGTGACTTACAGCGTGGTTCAATCTCCAGCAGGGTTCTCTAAGGTAAAAAGAAGTTGGGCGTTCCAGCCCGGAGTGAACTACCGTAGAACAGACCGAAGATGAGGATCGTTTCCGTCCTGCTAAAAATCTATTTTAAAGTTGACGAACTTCGATTATTAGATGAGATTATTGCAGATGAAACACTGATGAGAACTGATTCTTACCCATCTGATGTTGCCTGGTTTGCATCACCACCATCATCTGTCCATTGCTTGATCGTCAAGTTCCTCCCAAAAGGCGGGAATCGACGGAAACTCGCTCCGACTGGATAGTGCTACTTTTTATATTTTATATGACCTGTCTTCACATCTGCTGTGTGGATCCCAGCATCCCGGCACTTCTCATATTCGATTCGTTTTCTCGAATCAATTGTCCACGAAGATTTTTTTTGCGTGTGACTTCGGTTTCGGCTTGAGGATTTCATTTCATCTTGAATGTCGTAGAATGCTGGCCGAGCAATTCTCCCTGGAGTCCTGAAATAGTCGGGCTGGAGCGTTCCCCATTGTATTGTTAGAGTGGTTTTTTTCCCAGACAAGTCAGGTATCAATTTTGAGACTCCGGAAGGAGCAGAGGCTTACTTGGGCCGTAGCAGAGTCGAACTAGCACCATGTTAGTGATGACGGGCACCACTACCACTGTGCTATCCGCCCCCCTTGATAATGTACACCAACGATGTCATCAACAAGAGGCACCTGTACCGCAGTGGTTAGAGATGCTCACCAGAACAGACCGAATTTGCCGATGCTTCGGTCCCACACCCTGAGCTCGGTTAGCCTTCCATCCCCTCCGGGTTGGCGAATCGCTACCGCACTTGTCTGGGAGGATGGCAACACTCACTTGATACATCTGCCGCTCTGAAATGCATTCAGTCACTTCTACGAAGTTTTATGAAGTCAAAGGCATGGCGTATTCCTCAGAGATTGATCAACGCGAAAGTTTCGTTCTCTTATCGTAAGCAAGGCAAAAAATGATGGAACTGCGGGTATCGCTTCCATACAAATGTTTTCCATTTCAGTTTCCGCGTGATTTCCTTTAGGACGACTGTAAATAATCTTGGCGAGATGGGCAAACCCCTCACTCTACGTCAACGTTAATGTCGTTGTAGGATGACGAAATTGTGGGCTCGAATTTGTTATTTAGCTCAAGGATCTTTGTATAGTGATAGAGACACACTTTCTGGTGAGAGTCCATGATCGCTTTTACCATAAACTGTTTCAGTCTGAAGCATTTTTTGCATGAAGTAGAGAAAGGAAATAAAATTTTCGATCTGGAATCAACTATTCGGTTCTATCCTTGCAATCATGTATGTTCAATACATATTTTTGAAGCACAAAGTCTGCTCTTTCTATATCGATTATTGGTTTCCCCAAGATTTATTATTTTCAACGTTTTTATAGGCTTTAACTTTAGCATGAATTAACGTGATATTCGTGTCCTTTTTTGTACGAGTGGAAGAGTGGACATAATGCCGCGGCAGGAGCTCGGAATATCATCAAGTTTGGGGTGAAGGTAAAACTGGTGAACCAACATTGCGAACATGGTTCCAGAAATTCCGATCTAGTGATTTCGACCTCGATGTTAAGGAAGGCATCGGACGTCCCAGTGAACTTGACGACGACGAATTGAAGGCACTAGTGGAAGCAAAACAAACGAACAGCTGTTCGAGAGCTTGCAGAACAGCGTGGCGTAAGCACAAGAACAATTCCCACTCATTGTTAACCTCTCTTATTCACTGCCTATTAGAATTTTTCACGGCAGGGTGTAATATGTGATACAACCACAATGGTGCTGAGATATTTGCAATGTCACATGACACATGTGATGTCACGTTCCAAGCTAGCGTAAAGCCATCTGCAGTCCCAGCTGACTTCGACAGTCATAGATTACGCACTCTGTCACAATACGAAGATGTTGAAAATTAAGTGACTTAGATAATTCATATGTTTTTATGCTGTTAGATAGGAGGTGTTTTTGACAGACTCACACGGAGTTTTATTTGCAGAACAGTAAGACCGCAAAAATGGTGACTACTTTTCATTAAGAGGGCCATGAGCAGAAAATGAGATGCTGTTCAGGCCCGTCGAATCTCCTGCGCACATTGCCGTGACTCTGAGAAAAATTTTTTTAGATAGAACTCCTTCTCTATATTTAGTTTCCAAAGCCAAATCTCATGTCCTACACAACCGGTGATATTATCTTCTGTGCACAAGTGAGACATAATATAGTCATAACAACCTTCAATAACAGAAGAGTTCGGCGTCCTTCAGTCCTTTAGAGATGCGCCATTTTCGCCATTCGACTTCATTCGTAGAGGTGAGCGAATGCATATTTGACCAATACAGTTAGCCTGTGCAATTGCTTTTGGGAGCCTGGAGATGTATCAAGTAAGTGTTTTTATCCTTTCGTAAGAGCTCGATACTAAGCTACCCACCCGGAAGCGACGGAGGTTTTGGATAGCCAGGATGCGACGCGACATACAACTAGAGACCAGGTTTACAATGCAGGTCGACTCTTATCACGGCACAATACGAGCGTTGCACTCACATCAATAGGGATTCGGGAAATTTACCATATCAAAGGCATCACATATTCAAATAAACATTCATCCATCTATTTTTCGTAAATGCACTTGTCAATTTAGATATTGCGGTAATACTGTTCACATTCACCGTTGTAATTTTGTCGTTTAAAATTATTCTCTAATACATTTCTTTCAGCGCCCTTACAATCTATACCGTTGGACGATTACTTCACTGAAGTGTGTGAGCAGATTCATATGGTCCTTTGAGACACTTCCTTCAGCAGTGTTAACTTTTTTATTCACTGCACAGTACAATTTTTCACGGCAGAGTATTATGTGAAATGGTAGGTAGAAAGACGACTCTGGTAGATAGAAAACTAAGTGGGAGAAAGGCGAAAGGGTAGAGCCGCATGGTGTGGTGGTGAACTCGATAGCTCCCGAAAAAAGGTAATAGCTTGTTCGATCCCCACCGCAGACACCTGCAGTTCAAAGTTTTGCAAATATCTCACTTCCTTGAGCACCCAAGCAATCTAGAGCGTTGGAGGGATCACGCCAGTGAAGTGATCGAGCAGATTAAACGCATCGATGAGTCAACAGACTGTTTACGGAGCGATAAGATGCCAAAGGACGGGGACGGTAGAAGCCAGTTCTCATGGAAACGTCGGCGCAGCTGGCTGTGCGACTCGACCGAGCAGCTCCTCGTCACCAGCTTTGTTCCGAGTAGGCCAAGCTCACTCTGTCTTCGTATTTGCGTGGACGATTTTATTTCAATCGTTGATGAATCTGATAGAATACGATGGGTTTCGACTTTGTCCGTTCAATTTCATAGATAACGATGACAAGTGGACTTGCTTTATCAACTCAAGTGCAGTACGTTCAGTTTGCTGTGACTTGCCCACTCGTAGCTTTTCACAGCGATGAAGAGGTTCTCCTAATTTTCTTCCCTTTTTTTCAAAACCCATTCAAAATTCGTTCGCATAAGGTGGATTTCAATAACCGTTGTTTGTTCACTTACAAATGAATAGGTGTTTTCAGAGATTAGGTCCATCATCGTTTTCAGATGAACTTTTGCAACAACCAGCTTCGACGTGGTGTCCACATATTCTACTTGGTTGGATCATAACAAAAGTTCTTCACTAGCTGTTGTATTTTTGCCCTATATGGGTCATATTTTTTCTAAATACATGAAACGGCTGAATTCTTGCTACTTTTGGTCGCTCTCTGTGATTTTGGCACTACTCTTCTTTTTGGTAAAAGTCATGTAATCGTCCTGTTTACTTATACAAGGGTAACGGAAGGTTCGTCTCTATAGTGAATTTGCTAGACTTCGCATTCCGAAGTACTGTGCTTTGAATGGTCCAGTTCAAACATTCCTAGTAGTACTTTGAAATATGATCGAAAATCCAATCACACTGAAAGCTATTTGCTTTTTCCCAGTAATAATGAGAAGAAATAAATGATGTCCGTTCTTAAAAGAGAATCCGGTAGTATTCTTTGTTTATTGCTGTTATTTGTTATGGTTTGTGCTGTTCTTTGTTTCACTCATAACAAAAGAATGACGCCACCATGTTGGGCCTTTTACTACTTGTATGGGAGTTAATGGAGCTTAAACATACAACTATGCATTCAGTCAAGTAAACAGCTACAGTGTATTTAGATTTTCATAAGAAATAAGCCACTATGAACATCATTCACTCCTTTTTCACGGCTGTCTATGACCTAGTGAAGTAGGGACACGTGGCGTTATTTTCCTCGGAAGGCGCAGCCATCAGGGATTACGTTTGGGCGCTGAACTGTCGTTGAATGGGCGTCTGGACGAAAACGGCTGAATCCTCCACCAAACGTTCGTATTTGTTGAATGAGCAATCGGTTTGGCTCGGGTTTTTCCCACATTCCGGGGCCGTTTTACGACCACTGAAAATGAGACGGTCGTGTGGCATTCTATAATCGAAGGCATTTCCTTTTCTAATTTTCCAATCGACTGTTTCAAATTTGAGAATGTATGTGGAAATAAATGCGAAGGTCTTTTGCAAAATTTGAGACTTCTACCTTTTTTCGGTCTCCCACTCACCCTTCTCTCCTACCTTTCTATCTCTCTCT
Organism: Angiostrongylus vasorum; assembly: GCA_018806985.1. Taxonomy (NCBI): domain Eukaryota; kingdom Metazoa; phylum Nematoda; class Chromadorea; order Rhabditida; family Metastrongylidae; genus Angiostrongylus; species Angiostrongylus vasorum. Next base: position 1,847,434 of record JADANN010000414.1, read on the forward strand.
CTCTTTCCCTCTACCTCTCCCTCTGCCTCTCTTCCTCCTTTTCTGACTCTACTTCTGTTTCTCTCTCCCTCTATAGTTGGAACCAAGAAATACACGAAAGGTAGCACTTTGGTGCCATACCAAATTAAACTTTGCTATTTGGAAAAAGCAAAGTTACAATTTTCAGAGAAAAAGCAACTTTTCAGAATTCGAAAGATATCGTAGTTGATGACATCAGACTATATATGACCAACTCGGGTTGAACAAAAGTAGAAAAAACTGCATCATTCCATAGATAAATAGATAGCGTTTCCTACTGTTTAAGGCCGAAAAATAGTTATGAAACAAAACATGTACCGATTCAAACTCGTTTGCCATCCGTAGAAAGCTGGCCAAAGAAGGCCTATGGTAGAATGTCCAATAAAAAACGAATGCAGGGTGATAAATCTTTCACACCCTCCCACAGGCGACAGCCTATGGTAAAGGCCAGGGAACCTATAGCATTACTATCACAGGGTTCCTCGGAGAATCTATCCGACTACTATTCATTGACATTCATAAAGAAGACAAGAGATCCTCAAGGAACAGCCATACCCACACACAATCAGATGACCATCGTGGATGGGAGCCGCGAGGCAACGAACCGAAAGGAAGAAGTGTTGGAATTTGCAGTCTCTGATGTTGCGTCATGCAAGTAAAAGAACTAAAATCTTTCTAGTCCAGAAATGATTCTTTAGACGAAATACAAATGTTCTCAGACGTGCAGCTGTCTACTTCCTCATCTTCTGCTCATATTTTGCACATTCGACTGGGAAAAAAGCTCCCCTCGAGAATTTCAGCCTTAATTGGATTTGCTGAGCAAATGTTTTCACTGATCCTGATTATTTGTGTTTTGTACATGAAACGTATTTGGTCACGTGGTGATGAAGAACGTTTTGGAGGTTTAGTGTTGAGAAAAAGCATTGTTTCTCGTCAATGATTTATTGTGCCTTCGACGAAATGCCATGGAACTGAACGTGTCGTCGTCGTACGGTGGCCGGCCAGGAGATGGCTGACATGAGCCTGACAGGCACATTCAATGGAGCCTCTTATTCTAACCGCGTATTCATTTAGTTTCTTGCTTAATCCATCTTCACAGTCAGTTTATGGAAAGAACTAATAACTCAGCGACCATATGCTACTCTAAACGGCAGTTCTCCGTGAATGGAAGGCACGCAAAAACGGCTCTGAAGAAGGCGATATTGCAGAAACGTCAGCTTTAACGGAATAAAGGATGAAGTAACACTTTGTGTTTGCTCGACAACAATATCGAGAATTATTTGATCAATTCCGAGGTTAATAGAAAACTGGCTACAGGAATCAAACTTTCTTTTTCACAGAAAAAAATATTAACAACTTTTGGATTGATGGGATAGCGCTTTTCGAATTTTCTAAAGAACTGAGAAGCGCGTGGCCTCGAATCCAAATCATACGAGTAAGACGATCAATTTCGCCTACTGCCAGCAGAAGACTGGAAGTTTTTCTGAACAATTGGGAACAGGGTACATGCAGTGGGTTCATTATACCATTTTTTCTCCTCTTTTTTCTTTGTTTGTCCCATAAGAGCTGCATTCACTTTATTGAGGCATTTGGAATGTTGTTACCAGTCGTTATGCAGAGACCTTTCATAGTGTTTCGTATTCCAGAGATAGTCCGATGTTAAATATATTGTGTTTTAGGCATGTGCGTTATTTCGGCATGCGGTCAGATCGTTTTTGGTATTGTGATGGTGGCATGCCTCATTCTGACGGCCATTCCCACATTTAATGGACGTGAGTCCTACAGAATAGTGTAATAATAACAGAGATGTCGTCTCAAGAATCCATTAACGTATTGATGGTTTTCAACTATAGTTAGCAACTTTCTAGCAAGTATAAGATTCACGTGTATGACGCAATGGCTAGTTGTACAATGCACTAAACAGATGATTGTTAGTTCAATGCCACCCCGGTACAAAGTAAGCTTTCCATCCCTCCGGGGGGTCGGTAATTTAGTATCATAGATGATCTGAAGGATAAACTTGGTTCGCACGTTGTTCAGTCATATATTCCAAGTATACATTTAATCACCTCTACGATGCTACGAATGGAATTAAATGCACGCCATATTCCCAGCAGAAGAACTTCGAGCGCTTTCTGTTCCTAGCAAAAAGACTTGTGGTCTTGGCATTTTTATAGCAGTCTTTGCTTTTTGTTAGGATTTTCCATATTTAATGGTGAATGGCTGAATGCTAATCGACTGCTGTATGTGCCATTTGGCAGTCACTTGGTTCACACATAGCGGACGATGTGCATTGTGTACAATCCCATGTAGCCGAAAATACTGTACCTTTGAATTGAAAGCGATTAGCATCTCAGCTCAGTGTAGTTTCTTAATCCTAATAATGAACTTTTTCTTTGACAGAGCTCATATTACGACTGCTGAAGCGATTGAAAAGTCGAAATTACGTCGAACAGGGCAGGGTGGCATCTCTCAACGGTGCTTGCGGTTGCGGCGCTTGCGTCAACAATTTTGAAAATATAAATTTGACTAAGATGATGCTGAGATATTTGCAAAACTCCGGACCACAGGTGTCTGCGGTGGGGAACGAACGCGCTATTACGCTTTCCCGGGGCTAACGTGTTCACCACCACACTATGCGGCTCTTTCGTATCGCCTGTCTCTCAGCTAGTTCTATTGATCTCCGCCATCAACAATCACCCGTCAACGGGACTGATCTAGGGAGAAACGAAGGACCCGCATGGTGTGGTGGTGAACGCGTTACTCCCCGGAAAGGACAATAGCGCGTTCGTTCCCCACAGCAGACACCTACGGTCCGGAGTTCTGCAAATATCTCAGCATCATCTTAGTTGTACTTCACATGATACCCTGCCGTTAAAAATTAAAAGTAGGCACCAAATAAAAGGTTAAGATTGTGGATTTAACGTCCAAACTTTCATATATTTCAGTTTTAGACAGATTAAATTCAAGGCTAAGTTTCGTAAAATAAATTATTCATGTACATAGTGCGATACGGCAAAGCTTGTTCTTATAAGACTACCCACTTATCAACTCCTCGAGTACTCCAATTAGCAAGGAAATCTTATTCAATTATTAAAAAGCAAGCATTAGGTCGTATGAGTTAGAGCAGATGGTGGAGAATCACCTGAGTAGGTGCCACTCGGCGCTGCTCACTCAGTACATCCGCGATTATGGGAGCATTTTGAAGGAGTAGACTTCGATGTTCTTCTCCAGGAACGCAGCAGCATAGCACATCGTGTTCACAGCGCTAAGCTTTTATCAACTACAAATTTCTTAAACCGCTGTTGTTTTACGATGGAAACCACCTCGCGTAAAATTCCACACTAAGCGAAAGCAAAGAAGTGAATTTGTTTGCTTTTCGTTTCACAAATCCAGTGCGTCATCGACCCAGAAGTATTCTAACCTTGAAGTTTTAGGAGTGTCTACCACTGGTTCAACTTGTTTCATGTTAGCCTGAGTTTTAAAAAATAGTGATCTAACAGCCTACACTGAAGCCATGCATTCCCGTTTTCATTTCTACGTGTTCTTACCCTCCCTCCACACAGCCACTAGTAACCTCGTCAAGTCACATTTAAAAATTTTCTTAGCAACTTGTCCTGTTAAAATAATACTAATAACAGTAATTGTTATTACTACTATGCCATTTTCGGCATTACTCATACAGAAAAGCGCTGTACTGATAAGAGACAGAGGAGGTTCTGTTGAGTACTGCATGGAAAGTGCATGCAGTATAACTAAGCAGCACTCTTGTGTCCACAACAGGCATGTGCATCGCCCGTTCCAATGCGTTGTTTTGAGCAGTTGTGGAATCAGATGTGCTGGTCGTTCAATTTCAGCATGGGAGGATATTTCAGGTCAATCTAGATTGTGATTCGAACTTCTACCATTCCCTTAATAAACCACACTTCACGCTTCCTGCTTCGTTCCTGACCACATACCGCCACAGTTGATGTTTCATGTGGAACCAATTTTTATGCATTTTCACCTTGAATATACATGTCATCATTGCTTTGATCTTGTGCTTGAGCAATTAGAATCGACCATCCATCCTTTGGCATTGGCAAATTTGCACCAAACATGTCTGGTAGGCCAGCGCAAGTCATTTTATAGGCCAAATATGCGTGCCACCCTTCCTACGATGCTTAATGGAGTCCGATGCACGGACCATCCGTAAGAGATTGATCAACGCCTAACGTTTTTGCGCCTTGCTGGTGGATAATCCACAGTGTTATGCCATTTCTCACCTTTTCTCTTCAGCTTTGTGCAGTTTACTAGCAGTCGGTACTCACTGCCAATGGAAACCGATCTCGTAAGCGTGATTTAACGTTATTTCCCAACATTGCAAAAACATATGAATTTTGTACTGCTGTTCTCGGATTTCTAACTATGCGCTGTTCCAACTCTGCATTTGCCGTCTACTTCCACTGAAATTAAACTCCGTATTGACTAGTGTACGTGCATAAGTTTCATCTTGCAGTCAGTGACAAGTGGATGTCATCATCTCAGCATTTATGTCCAAAGCGGAAAAGTCCTGGTAGTGGGGCGCAGAACCGGATTCCCATTGAGGCTGCCTCTTCATGTTACATATAGCAAACATGGCAAAGGAGTTCTATTTGTTAAACCAACACGTATAACTAGCGAAGTGGAAAAGCACTGTATGTAAGCTCTACTAAATCCAAAATACATCTGTCACAAATGCCATCCAAGGGAGTAGGTAACGCAGTAGTAGTGACGTTGATCATTATACTGACGGCCCAACCTACTTAGGCGCTGGCTTCAACTTGCCCCAGGAGCACCAAGGCTCTCGTTTCTCTGGGGTTGGGAAATTGATACCAAATGTACCAAGTTCGCTCCCTCTAATCAACAAGGGAACGCCTTAGCACGGTTGCTTCAAAGGAATATCGACTCGACCAGCATGTAATGCCATTTGTGACGAAGACGAAATTCCTTAAGCGGCTGAACCTACAAACCAATTCGATGAGCTTCGTCGATGGTGGATGCCAGGGAATGAACGCAATGCAAAAAGTGCTGGAATCCGCACAATGTGGTGTATGTGATGGCGGGTTACTCAATAATTACGACTGTAATAGTAATAAGTGCTGTTTATATTCTACTATATCTATTCACTAGGTTACCACCGTAATGCGACCGCTTCTATTGAGGGGATCTGTAATTGCTCTTTGCTGGTCAAGTAAAGACAAGCTATACATGCACAAATGATAGTTCGTAATGGATAGGACTGAAAAAGTCTAGTTCTTGCTCTGATTTGGGCGCTTCATCTTCACTAATTCTCAAAATTTCAGAGCTATTCACATGGAGTTGCCTGAAGGATCTCAAAGACTGCGACCCATTTCAGAAAGTACGTTTGTATGAAACAAAGGACAGATATCTTTGAAAATTCTTAAAAATCGTCAATGCTCTATGTGCAGTAATTTTTAAGTTGTTGCGGAAGCATATGTATTTTAAATAAAAACAAGGTAATGACCGTAGTGTAGTTCGAGCATATGTATTCGAGAATTTGAAAAGTTCTTCATATGTGCTCCTTAGGTTTTGAACATTCATCTTTAATTGAAAAACGCTCCAGCAGATTTCGAAGTGCAGGTTATCTTAGCATGTCATATTGAGGGACAATATTTTCAGGATGAGGATCGAGGCTACATGAAAACAGTGGCTATCTTTATGTGTCTGGCGTTGCTCTTCGAGTTGATATGCATAGTCTGGAACTTCGTTGTCTTGTGAGTTCAAACACATTCACGGTGAGCTGAGCCATGCGGGCTTAATAGATGAAAAAAATGATCGGGCAACTGAAAAAACCCATTCCAGGTCATTTTAATATGAACTTCTTCAGTTAAAATAAAACATGAGAAATTTCTAGACTCCATTTCCCTTGATTAGCAAATACAAGGCTGTTACTACAGTATTAATACAAAGTAGCTGACGTTTCGGCGGTTTCGCCTTCCTCAGAGCCCCGAAAAAGTCAAATTAATACGCAATCCATTCAGTAAAGCACTATCATAACCTCAGTAGACGAAGCAACACATAAGTGATTAATCGCATAGTGAACTATTCTAGCCTCTGAAGATGTAGAAACCGCTGAAACATCAGCTACTGTGTATTAATAAATGCTATAGAAAATAGAAAACAGGGCACGTGTGGCCGGCCCAGTGGTTGGGGGGCACCACTGCGACACACACGTGGAATCGATCTTAGCACGCATAGCCCACTAAGCCTTCCATCCCTCAGGGGTCGGTAAACTGGTACCAGACTTGTCTGGGAGGATAGCAGCACTGTGTCGATACATCGGTAGGCCACCGCGAGTCATTGTGAAGGCCAAATATGCATTCAATCACCTCTAGCGATACTTAATGAAGTCGAATGAATGGCGCATTCCTCAGGGATTGAACGCCGAAAGCTTTATCCTTTATCCTTTATAGGGAAACCCCTCGTATTGGCTCATCAAGGAAAACAGCGAGTTATTAATCATCGCCGAGCCTAAGAGAAAGTCGATCTTGGTAACCCACAGACTTTCGCTAACACGATATGGACTTTGTTATTCTAACACGAAGAAATCCTGATTTCTAGATCTCATAAAACCTTTTTTTTATTGAGACTCGTATCTTGGACAAAGTGGTCGAATAAACAACATTACCTCTAACAGGACACAATGGTGCCACCCAAATGTATCATCGGCGTATTATTGCCATTGAAGTAGATATTTTAAGAACCTAAATTCCGCTTTCAGTTTCCAAAAAGCCAATAAAAAGGATCGCGGAAAACTCCACTCCATTTCGTACGCTACTCATTGTTAACCTTTTCGCTAGTTCTGAATGAGACATTTTTTGGGTTTCTCTGTCTTCAGTAATGAGCTCTGCTCTTATCGAGCAAATGAAGTAAAAGAGGTCACGATGTTTTAGTTTTATCTACTGCCTACTCTTTTTTCATAGAAATATAGTGTGAAATATAACCACAATAATCCTAAGATATAAAATTCGGAACCTCGGGTGCGGTACGCACCAGCGACTACACTTCAGTGAAATTACAGAACAAAAACATGCGGCTTTCCTAATTTTTTTCTTCTTTTTTGCCTCAAGGGGGGAAGGAGAATTACGCATACTGGTGATGCATTCTTTTCCAGTTGTTTGATCCTATCTACTTTTCACAATGTTAACCTTTTTATTTTCTCTCTACTATAATTTTTCACGGCAGGGTATGATGTGAATTACAACCCCAACGATGCCCAGATATTCGCAAAACTTGGACGCCGGGCCAGCTCGAACTACGACTTCCCTACACACTGCGCCAAGCGGGCCGTTGCTGTGCGTTGAGGGAAATCGTGGTTCGATCTGGTCCGAGGTCCAAGTTTTGCGAATATCTCAGCATGTAAATAAACTTGAAAACTCGTATTTCTTATCAACTCTGTTGAAGAGTATTGATTACAGATGCACGGCAATACATACTGGGTTGCTGGTTCGATCTCGCGCCTATGCTCACCATGGCTCTCATCTTCCCGCGGTTGGCAAATTGGTACCAGGCTTGTCTGGGAGGATAAATGCTCGGACTTGATACATTTGTAGGCCACCGCGAGTTAGTGTGTAGACCAGATATTCATTCAACCACCTTTAACGACGTTTAGTAAAGTCGTATGCACAGTGCATCCATCAACGTTGAACGCTTTATTCTTTATCCATCATCTCTCGCTCTGGTCTTCAAGGATAAGTAGGATACAGTGCGAAGAACCTTTTTTTATTTTGGTGCATTATATGGAAGCCATACTTAACATATCGGCTACGAGGGCAATCCGTTGTCCCTCATAGTGTGAGCCACGGGTGGCAGGTGGCGGTCAAAGTTCCCCCAAAGGTGGTGGCCAGCCTTTTTTGCCACACTTTTCGTCCAATAGTTCGGTTTTCAATGTATGTATTTTAATAATATTTTACGTGTTTTTCATTTTCTAGACATCCTCTTCATTTTGTTCTTACGCGTCTCAATATTTTTTTAATGAACTAATATTTCTACCCCTTATGCGCGATGGAAAAAAGGCCGCAACCACGGTGATATCTGGCTATGGTGGACCATTTCCCAGCATGCACAAGAATATTTTAGTGTACCCATTCCATACGGTGACTAACGCTGTCATCGCCTATCGCCGATGCTTCATGCAAGTGACTGGGAAGGAAGGAACAATCAATCACTGGTTCACAGTTGATTTTTATGGACCTGAACCACTTCGGCGACAGGCGAATCGAACTCCATTTTTGATCGATCACTCACAGGAAGTGAACACTAGGAAGACGAAGACGCTAGTTCACAAAGGGATCTCTTATGGTTTTCGTCTAGCGATGTGAAAAAAGTGAATCGGAGGTTGTTAAACAGTGCGGTGCTTAATGACCCTTGGATTTTCGACGACCGTGCATCTAATGTGTATCAACAGCTTTTTTTTCCTACTCACTGCATAGAACCAATATGTTTTCTATGAATTGCTTATGACTGATGGTTAAGGAGGAATAGGTACTTGTGAGAGGGACGACAAGATACGAGCTAAAGAAGGTTATCTATTCCTAGCCCATTCAAAATCAATAATTTTCGCTACGCCGGCTATACATCACTGCTAAATTTAATTGCACACAAGACTTATAAAATTTATTTTGAGAAAGCTATTAAATAAATGCAAAATGTATGGCAAAATACTTAATGTGGCAAACCAAACAATTAGAAAAAAATAACTCATATTTGACTCATCTCGGCCAAAGTGCTCATCGTGTTATTCATGTAGTCACAAATAATTCGTGCCGACACCAGTGGTGCAATCAAAGTTCACTCATGACCACACATGGGCTAGAATAATTCGATAACCTCCTTCAATTAAAGAAAAAAAAATGCAAATTCACGAAATGGGGAGAAGTTCTGAAATATCGCAAATTTTCTGCTGTTTTATCATAATATTGCATATAATCATCCATAGTATAAGTTTACTATTTGTCGTACGATTTACCATGCGGTAACAATTGTGACCAAAGCAACCTCTCCATTCGTGCTTTTAACATAGCACATTTGGTCACTGTGCTTCACTTCGTCGAGGAATATGAGGAATATCGTATTTTTCTACAAGTAGCTTTTTTTCTGCTGTTTAACGAATGTGTTATATACCAGCGGATAATAAATAACAAAGGATAAAGCTCTCGGCGTTGATCAATCCCCTCAGCGATGCGCCATGCATCAGAGTTCATTAAGCATCGTTGGAGGTCACTGAATGCATATGTGACCTTTACAATGACCTGCGGTAGCCCCCGATGTGTCGAGCCAGTGCCGCTATCCTCCCTGACAAGTCTGGTACCAGCTTGTCCACCCCGTCGGAGGAATGGCTTGGTGGGCCTGGTGCTCCGGGATTGATTCCGTGTGTGTTGCGCGGCGCCTCCAACCACTGCGCTACACACGCACCTTCCAACGTATAATACGTCAAACAATTCGGAACAAGACTCCCTACTCAATGGAAGACCAGCAAGACCGTGCTAATGTTCAAGAAGGGTGACCTCCACGATATCGGCAACCATCGCCCAATCTGCTTGCTGTCTATTGTCTACAAACTTTTCACTTGAGTCATCCTAAACAGGATTGACAGAACATTGGACGAAGGACAGCCATGTGAGCAAGCAGGGTTTCGAAAAGGATTTAGTACGATGGACCACATCCACACGGTAACAAGACTCATCGAAGTATCGCGAGAATACAAAAGACCGCTCTGTCTCACCTTCATCGATTTACAAAAGGCCTTTGATTCAGTCGAGATAGAAGCAGTCTTGGAAGCCCTGGAGAGTCAAGGAGTCCCTAGTCAGTACATAAAGATTATTCGTGAGCTGTAAAAAAACTTCACAACCAAGATGTCACCATTCTACAACGATATTAACGTTGACGTCAAAAGAGGAGTTAGGCAAGGCGATACAATCTTGCCAAAATTATTTACCGCCACTCTCCAGAACGTCATGCGAACATTGGAATGGGATGATATGAGCCTGAAAATCGATGGTCGGCAGTTACACCATCTTGGCTTTGCTGATGACATCGTCCTTATAGCACCAAACATTCGCCAAGCGGAACTTATGCTTGCCGACTGTGATAAAGCCTGTGGAAAGATTGGTCTTCGATTAAACCTCACAAAAACGATGTTCATGAAGAACAGATTGGTTTCATATGCCCCATTCACGCTCAACGGAACGAATATCTCCGAATGCTCCAGTTGTGTCTGTCTAGGTCGAGAAATCAAAATGATGAACGACTTAGCTCCAGAACTGAGCAGAAGGAAACGAGCGGCTTGGGGAGCTTTCAAGAGCATCGAGGATGTAGTGAAGAGAACAAGGAACACCCGACTCCGTGCCCACCTTTTCGACTCTACGGTACTTCCTGCCTTAACGTATGCGTCAGAAACCTGGTCGCTGCGTAAGCAGGATGAAAAATCACTCAGCATCATTGAACGCGCAGTCGAAAGGACGATGCTAGGACTATCCCGTGTCAACAGCAAGTAAGGGAAGGGATCCGAAACTCCGACCTGCATTAACGATCAAAAATCAAAGATGCGTTCTGTACCCCAACCAGTCGAAGATAAGGTGGGCCGCACACGTCATGCGTATGAATGACAACCGATGGACAAGAGCCGTTAGTGGCTGGATTCCTCGGGATGTCAAACGTACTGCAGGAAGTCCACCGATCCGATGGTCACAGTTCTCCACGAAGGGCCTAGAGGAGAAATATGATGCTCGACGAATTTCTAGAGCAAGCAGAACCACTGGGCTACTCTTGCACGCGACAGGGAATAATCGAAGAATTACTGGCGTCCACTCGATTCACTCGACCATCAACGGGACTACAGCTGATGCAGGTGATACCCTATACTGAAGTAACTAGATGCTCAGTCAAAGGGAAATATGTAATTTATATACTACGGAAGCGTGTGAATTGGTTTCATTTGTATTAATTGAAGAAGTGGATGTCCCATCTTCGCTAGTAGTGCGGCCTTCAGCAGATTTTCCGTCCGTTTCTTTCTTATCCAGTCGTTGTCTACGGTCGTATTCTCGTTCAAATGTGATTATATCAGCGAGTCACATAGTATGATGCTCGACGAGTCCCTAGAGCGAGTAGAACCCACTGAACCCACCAGAACTCTTGCACGCCACAGAGAAGAATGGAAGATTTACTGGCGCCCGCTCGAGTCACTCGACGGTCAACAGGACTACGGTTGATACAGGTGTGATGGGCGACCAAAACAGGTTCTGACGCATTTGCACCACTTCGTTGCCGATTATCTGGAAGGAATGTGTTAATCTGGCTCATCATAAGCAAGAAGTGCATCCTAGCAAACTGCTTCATTCTTAATTCAAGAACCATCTTGACCACCATATGTTAAGTGAGGATGAGTCAAGTGACATAGCAACTAAAACAGTCGAAATCTATCGAACGAAAGAAATCTATGACAATCTCATATCTGCTTTCACCAGCAATCTCTTCAGCATCTGCTAACTCAGGTGGGCATCAGAATTTCTCATTTGTCTTGCGAACAGACCTTCTCAGTGTGTGCTTCTCGCTCAACGGTCTCGATGAGGATCACACTTCTAACATGGTGGTTTTTCACTACTTGTCGATACGGGAACTAGGAGTTTATCTCCGTTCGCTGCTTTAACATAACTTGAATCTTTGCATGGCTTCCTTGCAGATATATCAGGCTTCTCATCTTCTCAATTGGTGGTCGTACCTGGTAGATAAATTCCCCGATCTACACTCATGTGAATCAAGGAACACTAGATCTATTGAGCATAATAATATATTTTTTTCATTAGTTTCTTTCTTTTTTGACAGAAGAATTTCGGTAATGAAAATGCTTCCAGCTGTACTTGTTGCTGCAAGAAGTACATTATTCATCCACTCACATTTCTGTCGTTCATCACCTCTGCGCTTCTGCTCGTCGCTGTCATTGTCTACGCAAAGAATAACAAAGGACATTTAGGTAAGACACTACAATTGTATCCGGGCTCAAATTGCTTTGTTTAGTTTATATTTAAGAGATGTGCTCCATAAATCCGTTTAGAGAGAAAAAAGCGTGGAATTTCAAGACCTTGGGGGTAAACTTCCTCATACAGAGGTCGAGTTGCGAGCAACCAGTGACCTACGTCATCTATCTTCTTTGTTTTTCCGTCTTAGAGTTGCGGAAACGCAAGTGGAATTTTTCAGCGCTAAAATTTTGTTCAAACACAATCGTTGGTTCGGTGGTGCTTCAGCTCATTTCAAACCTGTCTTCTCTTCGGAAGAGCTAGCAAAGCTATCCCAGGATTCCAGAGAGAATCAACTCGACCAGCATTCAACGATTTTCATTTCGAAGAGAAAGCCCTCAAATGGCAGCCAAATCCGGACGAAAATCGGAAGACCCTGTCTACGAAAGATCCGGGGTAACGGACTGAATGGAAGAAAATGCAGCAATTCGGACAGTGTGCAAAGTAGCCTTACAAAAACAAAGAATTGGATAGGAGTGGTCAAGGTTTTATTTAATAATTAAGCTTAAATAGATAAGATCCTATCGAAACGACTAAAAAGTAAGGTTATTGAATGACTAGACTTTTCAGGTGACAAGTTCACTCACAAGGACCAGTTCGGCTATTCCTTTTGGTTATCCGTGGCCGCCCTCGCACTCGCTGCTGTCGATACGGTAGTAGCCAGTGTGACTGTCTGTATGGGACGCCATTGTCTCTGAAAAGCATTTCACTCCAATTCTCGCCATCTTCACTTCTTCTGAACTTCTGCTGGTGTAGACGATATTTTTAAAAAGTACATCTTTCTTTTTATCTCTGTATCGATGTATGTCTTTTTTGTAGAGATGTAGTGCTGATGGGAAAACTGGCCCTTGCTCGAAATTACTACAATTCACATACAACAACTAAGAAAATCAGTGGAGATTTGTCACTTTCCAAATTCTTCAGTACTGTTTCCGTTAAAACATAGTCAACACTTACGATTCATCATATCGAATAGCCAATTCGAGCACAAATCCTGTAATCCATGCTGATGCGCAGATTCGAGTTAGGCACGGTCAGTACAGGAACAACCTAATGATTCACTGTTAACCCTATTTGGCCGCACACCATCACGTGGGTTCTATGGTGCCTTAAACGTTTACACCAGCTTTCAGATTCCAGTGCGTTTTTATTTGGAAAGAAAATGTTGTTATGTTATTGCATTACCGTTCATCAAATACATACTAGCGCATTCTGTTACCAAAATTCGGAGGAAATATCTAGACCGTTCCTACCGATCATTGTTGTTATTTTGAAATGTTCCCACCGTCCCAGATTTCACCAAATGAGACTAGGCATGTGGCCAATGTCCACATTGTCAATTACACCATCATCCCACTATATTCATAAACGATTGACTTCGATGTTGTGAATGAAATGACATCAAATGGATTAGCTTTCCTACCAACTGTGATTGTATTTATACAGAATAACTTTTCAAAGAAATAGAATAAAAGTACTTTGTCTTCGAGAAAATTCTCATTTAAAGCCTGGATTCAAACTGCGACATCGTCCTTGGTCGATCTTTGACCAATCGCTGGATTCGGTACCTGTTGTTCGGAAGGAATCCGACTCGAAAGACAGCAAACCTCTCTAAAATACAAAAGACTGTTGACGACTTGCCCTAAATATCTGAGAACGCTCCGTGCATGAGTTTACTGAGATTTTGGATGAAATCATGAAAAGCTCGAAATGCAATCATTCTGTGATTAATAGAAAAACAGAGATCTGCAAGCCGCAACTTAATCCGTACGTAAAATCGTCGATGAGAGTTAGAATCAAGTAGAAAAGTATTAATGTCCACACGATATGTGAGAAGAGTTATCTACGCGTATAGGTACGTTCACCGCAAGCACATAAAGAAAACCACTTGTTTCCAGGGAAAGAACTTCCCAAAGTGCCTAGTGGTTATAGACCTAGGGATATATATTTGCTTGGAAACTGCCGCTTTAGGGATGTAGTCGTCACTTATTTTATCGTCAGCACAACTTTGAAAGTAATGAACTAATATTAGGTATTACGTTAGAATATTGTTAGTGGTAACAACAAAAATAATCCTTTTACCAGTTCCCTTTCCTTTCGTACTCATCGGAACCTTTCTTTGAATCTATTAAAACTTCGACACCCATAGTCTCATAGATATAGACACACTGTCAGAGGTCCACAAGGAGTCACCAAATTGGTAACAGTAGGTAAGGTCGTTGCAAATAGCTGTGTAGGCTAAAGTACGAATTTAATTGCCTTTGCAGCACTCAGTCATCGTTAATGCATGACATAAGTTTTTAAAGGATACATCGATGATGAAAATTTTTGCATTAAATACTTTGTATAATATCCATTATTCTTTGTGTGAACAACATTACTATGCGGCGAGGGTTATCGAACGAGCTATCTAGAAGATAATGTTGCAATATCACGTTCCAAGCTAGCGTAAAGCCATCTGCAGTCCAAACGGTCCTCGAAAATCATAGATTACGGACTCTGCCACAACACGAAGATGTTGAAAATTAAGTGACTTAGATAATTCATATGTTTTATATTGTTAGATACGAGGTGTTTTTTGACAGACTCCAACAGAATTTTTATGCGCAGAATAGCAAGATCGCAGAAATGGTGACTACTCTTCAATAAGAAGGCTATGGGTAGAAATTGTGATGATGTTCGGCTCTGTCGAACGAGCAGAATCTTCTGCGCACACGGCATTGACTCAGAAAATTTTATATAGGTACTACTCTTCCCGTATATTTAGTTTCCAAAGTCAGATCTCATGTCGCCTGTAACCTATGATGCTATCTGTTGTGCACAGGTGAAACATAATATGCTCATTTTAACAGAAAAGAGTTCAGAATACTTGAGTCTTCTAGAGATGCTCCATGTTTGCCATTCGACAAGATTCGCAGAGATGACGGAACGCATGTTTGGCCAATACAGTTTGCTTGTACAATTACTCTCAGGAAGCTAGCGGTGTATCAAGTTAGTGTTTTTGCTCATCCAAATGGGTATGATGCTACACTACCTAGCTAGGAGCGATGGAGGCCTTGGTTTGGGAGGATACGACGTGACATCGAACTAGAGACCACTTTTACAGCGCAAGGCATATCTAACCACCGCGCCACACGACGCTGCAGCTATGTGAAAAAGGGATAAAGCTCTCGGTGTTGATCAATCCCTGAGGGATGCATCGTGCATTCAACTTAAGCATCGTTGGAGGTGAATGAATGCACATCTGGCCTTTTACAATTGCTCACGGTGTTCTACCGATGATTCGAGTCATTGCTGCTATCCTCTCAGACATCTAGTACCAATGTGCCGACCTCAGAGGGATGGGGGGACTATGTAGGCCTTGGGCGCGGGATCGATCCCATGTGTATTGCCCGGCGCTTCCGACCACTGCGCTAGACACGTCGAAACGTAAACCGAACAAATTTCTTTATCAAATGCTTTACGCTCACGGTCGTCAGCTTTTATTTATTGCCTACTACTTTTTAATGGAGAGGTATTATGTGGAATATAATTATAAAGATGCTGAGATATTTGCAAAACTCCGGACCGCTGGTGTATGCGGTGAGGACTGAACACGCTATTACCCCTTCTGAGGGGCTAACGTGTTCACCACCACACCATGTGATTCTTTCGTTTCTCCTTTCTCTCAGCCATGTTATTGACTTAGTGCTATTAGCAATCACCCGTCAACGGGGTTACTCTGGGGAGCACAAATCGGCATTGAACCCACCTAAGCTGAAGCTGTGGTCTAAATCACAATGTCGTTGATATTCATTTACTGCCTACTATTTCACACCACAGCTTCAGCTTAACTGGGTTCAAAGCCGATTTGTGCTCTACAGATCAATCCCATTGGCGGGTGATTGCTTATAGCACCTATAAGTCAATAACACTGCTAAGAGAAAGGCGAAGCGAAAGATTTGCATAGTATGGAGGTGAACGCGTTATCCCACGAAGGTGTAATAGCATGTTTGATCCCCACCGCACATGCCAGCAGTTCGGAGTTTTGCAATTACCTCAGCACCATTATGCTATGCTTTCAGTTCGCTGTGACTTGCCCCCACCAGTGCCTTTTTACAACGATAGTGAAGTTGCCTTAATTCATTTTTCCCTTCTTTTCCCAAAAGTTCATTCAAAACCAGATTGACTAAAGTGCATTTCAATAACTACTATTTCTTTCCTTACTAGAAAAGCTGTTTCCAGAGATTAATCTCATCGTCGTTATCAGGTCGACTTTCTCAAAGGTAGCATTGCTGTGTCCATATATCCTACTACGAGACTCACCAAGCATTTCATCGCTCCGAGCTCGGTAAATTGGTACCAGACTTGTTTGAGGGGAATAGCGACAGTGGCTCGATACATCGGTAAGCCACCGCTAGTAAAGTCCAGATATACACTCAGTCACCTCCAACGATACTTAATGAAGTCGAATGCACATGGCGCGTCCCTCAGGAAGCCTAACGCCGAATGCTTTATTCTTTTTTTATATATTCTACTTGGTCGGATCACAACAAAAGTTCTTTGGTTGTTGTCTAAGTCTGCCTCATATTTATCTTTTTTCTTTTTTAAAAAAAATGAACTGACCGAATTCTTCCTACTTATGGTTGTTCTCTGTGATTCTGGCATTACTCTTCTTTTTTGAAAAAAGTCGTTCAGTCGCCGTGTTTACCTGTGCAAAGGTAAAAAGTATTCTCCATAGAAACATATGATTCGTATCTATATGAATTTATGAGATTCTGGATTCGGAAATATGGTCCTTCGAATTGTCCAATCCAACATTTCTAACAGCGCTTCGAAATGTAACCAAAAATCAAGTCATACCGGACGTTATTTGATGTTTCCCAGTAATGGGAAAAAGGAAATAAATGGTATCTGTCCTTAAAATAGAATTCGTTAGTGTTCGCGTGTTTGTTTTGTTCAGAACCTCAGAATGATGCCACTGTCTTAAGTTTTTCATCACTTTTGTGGGAGGTAATGGACCTGAAACATCTCTACATTCAATCAAGTAAAAAATTATAGTGTGTGTACTCAGATTTTTGTACGAATAGACCACTGCCAAGATCATTCACTGCGTTCTGTCTAATCTCGTGGGGTAGAGACATGTGGCGCGATTTTCCTCGAATCGCACCGCTATCAGGGATTACGCTTGGACGCCGAACTGTAGTTGGAAGGGCGTCTGGATAAAACTGCTGAATCCGCCATCAAGCGATCATATTTGTTGAATGAGCAATCGGGTGATTCGGATTTCTCACACATTTCGGGCCATTTTACGATTATTCAATATGAACTCGTCGTGTGGCATTCTATCATCGAAGTGTTTTCCTATTCTATCTTTCCATTCGACTGCCTCAAATTTCAGAGTGTATTTTGAAACAAAGGCGAAAACATTTTGCAAGCTTTTGAGACTAGTACGCTTTTTTATTTCCTCACTCCCTCTTTCTTACTTACTTACTTTCTTTCTTTCTTTCCTTCTTTCTTTCTTTCTTTCTTTCTTTCTTTCTTTCTTTCTTTCTTTCTTTCTTTCTTTCTCATTTTTTTCTTTAGCTCTCTCTTCGTCTCTCGTCTCTGACCCTGTCCTTATTTCTCTCTCCCTCTATAACAGGAATTAAAAAAATACACAAAAGCTAGTACGTTGGTCTCGGCCCATTTGAAACCTAGAAAAAGCAAACTCATAACGAGTAGTTCCTTTTCTTCTTACGTTTTTTCCTAATTTTCATGATTCGAAAGGGATGGTAGTTGATAACTCGACCTAACAAAAAATAAAAAAAAATTCCACTATTCTACGCACAAATAAAATAGCTTTTTGTACTCCCTAAGCTCGAAAAATAGTCATAAAACAGAACAGCGTAGCAATTCAAATTCATTTGGAATCACAAGAAAGATGGCCAGAAATAAAAGGCTTCAGTGGACTGTCTAATGAAAGATGAACGTAAGGTGATTAATCTCTCGCCGCCACACACTACAAGGACGGTTGATAGAGGATCTATAGTATGGCTATCACAGGATTTCTGGGAGCATCTACTCGACCAGCGTTCAATGACATTCATAAAGAAGACAAGAGATCTCAAGCACCAGCCAGACCTACACATAAAACAGATGACCATCATGGAGGTAGCTGCGAGACAACGAACTGAAAGGAAGAATTTCTGAAAGCTGCACAATCTGTGATGTTGCGTCATGTAAATTAGAAAAAACTGAAATGTTCCAAGTCCAGAAACGAATCTTTCGACGAAATACAAATGTTCCAGACGAGAAATTGTCTGCGTCCTTGATTTTTGTTCATATTTTCCACAACAGATTGGGAAAAGAGTTCCCTAAGAGAATTTCACCCTTAATTGGATTTGCTGAGAAAATGTAACTACTTGGCCACATGATGATAAAGAACGTTTTGTAAGTTTAATTTGGGAAGAAAAAGTAGTGTTTCTCGTCAATGATCTATTGTGCCCTCGGCGAAATGCCATGGAACTGAACGTGTCAGGAGATTGTCTAGAAGATGTTTGATGGAAGGCTGACAGGCGCATTCAACAGAACTTCCGATTATACAGGCCTATTCATTTCATTTCTTAGTTAATCCATCCTAACAGTCAGTTTATGAAAGGTATTAATGAGTTTCGGCTTTAACGGAATGCTTTATTGAAGTTTTTTGAAGCACTGAGGAGCGCGTGCCCTCGAATCCAAATCATACGAGTTAGACGACGAATTTCGGCTACTGCCAGCAAAAGACTTTTCTGATTCATCGGAAGTATGACACATTCGGTGAAGTCAAGATATCGTTTTTTCTCCTCTTTTTTCTTTATTTTTACACATGTGTTGAATTCACTTAGTCGAGGCATTTGAAAAGTCATTGCAAGTCATTATGGATAGACCATCCATGGCGTTTCGCATTCCTGATATGGTCTTACATCAAATGTGTTATATTTCAGGCATGTGCTTCACTTTGACAGGCGGACAGATGGCTTTTTGGTATTGTGATGGTGGCATGCGTCATTCTGACGGCCATTCCCATATTTAATGGACGTCAGTCTTGTAAAATAGTGTAACAACAACGGATAATTGCTGCCTTAAGAATCTATTTATTAACATATTGATGGTTTTCATTAATTGCTAGTAACTTTCTAAAACTAACTAAAATAATGAGGCATATGGCCCAATGGTTAAACGTGCAATGCACTACACAAATGGTTTGTAGTTCAACATCACTCCCAGTGCAAACCAAGCCCTCCATCCCTCCAAGCTCGGTAATTTGGTTTCTCAGCGTTGACTTTGAAGATAGACTTGCTTCGCACATCGGTTGGCCAAAGCAAGTCATTGTAAATGTCGCGTATGCATTTACTCATCTTTACGATGCAAAAATAGAATCAAATGCACGCTGCATTCCTGGGAGATCAACTCCGAATCCCTTCTGCTCTTAACACTTGTGGTTTTCGCACATTTATAGAAGAGTCTTCACCTTCCATTAGGATTTTTCCCGTTTCCATGCTTAATGGTGAGTGGCTAAATGACAACTGTACACTGCATGTACCACTTGACCGTTACTAGGTTAACGCACAGCGAAAGATGTGCACTGTCTACAATCGCGCATAGCGAAAAAGAATGCGCCTTTGAATTGGAAACGATTACATCCAGCTCAGTGAACTTTATTAATCTCAATAACGAGCCAAGATGTATTTCCTTCGTTTTCTTTGACAAGGCTCATATTTCGAGTGCTGAAGCCATTGAAAGGTCGAGATTGCGAAGAACAGGGCAGTACGGTGTCACTCAACGCAAATTCGCGCTTGCGCTATTAATTTTGCAAATATGTATTTCACAACTTCATATATTTCAGTTTTAGAAAAATCTGAATCTAAAGTTGGGCTTTACAAAACAAATAGTTTGACCACCTAGTGTGATATGATAAAGCCTCTCACATAAGACTTAGTTAAATATTTGGATAGCTCATCTTCAGTGGTTGTGCAAAACCCCAGTACGATTTCCATTTTTTTCGAAGTTTTGCAGGTTTAGCTATTGTCGTCCTTTGGTCTCCCTGAGATCAGCCTAGCCGATGCCTTCCTCAGGTCCTCAGCGCTTCAGATAGCCACGGCCCTTGTGGATCACAGAAAGAGATTTGCCACTATGCGATTAGTCTGATACCATGACAGTGGTGGATCCTGGTACTGGTTTACTCTTAGCTGAGCTTTGATCGAAATGCGGAACTTCTGAGCTTGAGAGACCCTGATGAAGGATGAATCCCCCCACTGTACATCGCAGACACCGACACCCAGGAACACTTTCCAGCCACAATGAGGCGGTAAACCGTTGGGAGGCTCGTATGGTGCGTCGTCTGGGGCATGTGGGTCATCCACCGTTTCCCTTAGCTTTATGCGCACTTGTGTAAGACTGCCGATTTTAAAACTACCGACTTTAAGACTATCGGTTTCTCAACTCTTCAACTGCTCCAGTCAGCAGAAAATTACCCTAATTTTTTTTATCTTTTATTTTCTGCCTACTACAATTTTCATGGCAGGGTGTTCAGCGAAATACAACCACAACGTTGCTGAGATATTTGCAAACCTCTGGAACGCAGGTGTCTATGTTGGGGAACGAACGCGCTATTGTCCTTTCCGGGGAGTAACGCGTTCACCACTACACCATGCGGGTCCTTCGTTTCGCCTGTCTCTCAGCTAGTTCTATCGATCTTTTGCCATCAGCACTCACCCGTCAAAAAACCCGGCAATCAAAAAGATCGATAGAACTAGCTGAGAGACAGGCGAAACGAAGGACCCGCATGGTGTAGTGGTGAACGCGTTACTCCCCGGAAAGGACAATAGCGCGTTCGTTCCCCACCAAAGACACCTGCAGTCCAGAGTTTTGTAAATATCTCAGCAACGTTGTGGTTGTATTACCTTAATTTGTTGAAATACAAGCATCAGGTCCTAAGGGATAGCGCTGATGGTGGATAGTCACCTGCGTAGATGCTACCCGGGGTAGCTCACTCAGTAAACCAGCGATTATGAGAGCATCTTGAACGAGTAGGCATCGATGTTCTTCTCCAGGAAGCGAGCAACACGGCATATTACGTCCATAGCCCAAATATTCTATCCGCAACAAATTCAAGGAACCGCTATTGTTTAGCGGAAGAAAACTTTTTGCGTAGAACTCCACATTAAACGAACCAAGTCAAT
This sequence comes from Angiostrongylus vasorum, assembly GCA_018806985.1. NCBI lineage: Eukaryota > Metazoa > Nematoda > Chromadorea > Rhabditida > Metastrongylidae > Angiostrongylus > Angiostrongylus vasorum. Next base: position 1,868,690 of record JADANN010000414.1, read on the forward strand.
TTGTTTGTTTTTCCTTTCACCAATCCAATGCGTCAATTTAAAAATACCCTGACCTTGAAGTTTTTGGAGTGTCGGCCATTGCCTTAGTTTGTTCCATGTTAGCATGAATTTAAAAAGTTAGCTAAGCCCGCACTAAACCGATACATTCCCATTTTTCTGTCTGCGTGTTCTTACTGTCCATACAGCCAATAGTAAGCACGTCAAGTCACTTTCTCAAAGCCTCCGTGGTGACCTGTCTTGTTAAAATAATAGTATTAATAATAAAAAATTGTTATTATTATGCTATTTTTGGCATTATTCCCTCATACAGAAAGACACCTTACTGATAAGAAACTGAAAGGATTTTATTGAGCACTGTTTGAAAAAGTGCGCGCAATGTAATTAAGAAGCGTTCTTGTGTCCATAGTAGGCAAGTTGTGCATCACCTGTTCCAGTGCATTGTTTTGAACAGTTGTGGAATCGGATGCACTGATCGTTCAATTTTAGGACGGGGGAAGATTACAAGCCAAACTGAATTATGATTCGAACTTCTGCCACCTCATTATAAACTATATTTTACGATGTTTTGTTGGTTCGCACCTCGACAGTCCTTCAGCTGCACACTGCATCGTTCCCTACCGCCTACTATCATAGTCCATGTTTCATCCATTTTCAACAGAGGTGCTCAGGAATAAAGATGTCATCGTTGCTTCGATCTTGCGCCTGTGAAAATAGAACACTGCTTCCATTGAGACGGAAATTTGTATCGGCCATATCTGCGATAATAAAAGTACTGACTTGACACATCAGTAAGGCATCGCAGGTCATTTCACAAGCCAAATATGTATTCATCCCTCGCTACCATACTTAATGGAGTTCAGTGCATGGACCTTCCATAAGAGATTGATCAACTTGATCAACGCCCAGCGCTTTCACGCTTCGCACGTGGATAAACCACAATGTTGTGACATTTCTCACCTTTTCTGTTCAGCTTTGGATTTACTAAGGATTAGCACTCAACACTGCCATTTGGAAATCGATCTTATAATTGTGATTCAACGTCACTTTCCTAGTTGTATAAATAATTTTCGTAGTATACGGTGAACAAAGGGGCGCATGTAGCACAGTGATCAGAGCCGCTTTGCAAAACTCATCAAGCCTTTTATCCTTCCGGGGTCGGCAGATTGCTACCAGACTCGTCTGGGAGGACAGCAGCGCTGGCTCGATACATCGGTAGGCCACCGCGAGTCAGTGTAGGCCAGGTATGCATTCAATCACCTCTAACGATGCTTAATGAAGTCGGACATCCTTCAGGGATTGATCAACGCCGAGGGCTTCATCTTTTTTTTATGATACGGTGACTTACAGTTTGGTCGTGTGTCTGCATCTTTTACCTTTGGTACAGTTCGCACGATTCCGTCTGTGTTCAAATACTTCACCATCGAGTCGCCGACTAGAAGTGTTCTTCCTATCCTCGATTTTTCGTTTCCCTCAGTTCTGTGGTGTCCCATAAGAAACCCATTTATATTTGGCCACAGTTCCCTCTGTTACCTCGCGAACTCTTACTGTAAGAGCTTCTTCATTTCTCCAAAAATCGGCCCACGTTTATTTTGGAGAAAAGGAAGATGACCATTCCATGTGCTGCTCGCTAACTGCTTCCAGCATTATCATTTAAAGGTAAGTGTTCACTTTAGGCGATGAACGTTGACACTTATATCGAACTCATTCTATACGATACCTGAGAGTTCACTGAAATTTCGTCGTCGTACATTCGTTAAACTCTTGTTATCAAATACTAACGTTTTGCATTTTTTTTGACTACTTCCATATACTTTTCGAAGGAGGTCATGATGCGTAAAGATTACTCTGGGAAGTGCATACCTGTAATCAACTAAGTACTTCGATAAATCTCTAACGTGGCGTCCGACTCATTGTTGCGTCCGACTCATTGTTGAAGCCATGTTGATCGTCTACCGGACCGCTTATCTGAGATGCTTCCGTTAACAATACAGCTACCAAATTGTGTTTTTATTTCGTTTATTGCCATTGAAATTCATTTACTTCCCTTTCCTTGGACTTCTTGGAAAGCTGACGATGTCATCGTCAAAGTGAAGATTGGATAAGGATTCACTATCAATGCCTGCCTCTTTTCCACAACATGAACCATCTCAATCACCACTGCACTGCGACGGTGGTCAGCGTTAGTGATATGGCTTCTTCATATTTGATGCATTCTAATGTGGGAATGACAACGCATCGATGGAAGAGATGTACTTTGGTGGTACAGTAGCGATAGCAATCAGCTAGACTTCTAATAAGTCGAGTCTTATCCCAGTTCGATGAGCGCTGATCGGAATTACATAAGTCCATCTAGAGTACTAGTTTGAATCTTGCCTGTTGAACTGATTAATGTCTACTCAAAATCTTTAACACATTCGTAACTACATGAGTCATATATGATTCGTTTAGTGTAAGGAATCTTGTTTTCGTCTCGCATGGCTGACAGCGGTACCTTGACCCACATCTCACCACACCTCTTTAAATCTTGTTTCCTTTAGTTCGGTTTTCCTGTATTTCAAAGTTTCTTCTCGTAACCTCTGTTATGCTGCTAGAAATTTTTCATGAAAATTTCGCCTTCTCCTTGCGCGTTTATGATCGGCCGTGCAAGATTTTTTTGCTGTCAGAACTAGCCTCAGTTTCTTCTAGTGGTGATGACAAGAATGAGATTTGAACTTTTTGAGTTAGAAACTGAAGAATAATTGACACTATTTGACACTAAGACAGTATTTTGGATGCTATAATTTTTCAAAGTACTCGCTTGGGCCTGCCTTGGTCTGGATTTTCATTGAGAATTCGTTCGTTCATCGTACTTGAATTCTCGTTTTATTTTATAATGGTAGAAGTTCTGTTTATGTAGTTTGTGTCTGAATCTAATTTTCGCGATGATGAGAAGACGATCGAGTCCATTAAGGAGTTGATTTACAGTGGTATCAAGTTGTCTTCTTCTTCAGTCTATGAGCTTTGAGATACAGAAGAATTTTTCCATGAGGTTGCTCATCATTCTATTTCTCATAATCATCGTTCTTCTGGATGAATGACCTTTTATAGAAGATGTGACATGGACTAGAGCATAGCCAGACCAATGTCATTCTTTTCTTTTTATGGCAAACCTTCTTCAATAATACAATTTCGAAAAACCATGCAGATTATCGAAATAATCACCGATCGAGCCTATTCCACTCGCACGAGTCCTACAACTCCTTGAGTGGCAAATGATGGTAGATCAGCTTCGTTTTATCTGAGATTAAAGGCGAGTGGTAGATATCAAGGTCATAGGAGCCTTTTATGAGTCAACATGTTGAACAATAGATTAACAGAATATACGACCCCATTTCGTGTCGGGGCCATCACTCCACGGCTAACAAACTTTAGCAATTCCATTGATTTATATTGCCTTGGGACGCGTGTAACGCAGTGACTACAGGTGTTCTACAATATATACTGGTCATTGTTTGATCCTGCGCTCAAGCTTTCCATGAATCTGAGGTGGGACCATTGCTAGTGGACTTGTCTTGGAGGAGAGCAGCACTGAGTCCATTCATCGGTAAGCCAACTCAACTCATTGTAAAGGGACAGATATGCACTTAATCACCTCTAACGATGCTTAATGAACTCGAACGTTTGGTGCATCCTTCAGGGATTGGTCAACTCTGGGAGCTTTATCCCTTGCTTTATGCTCGTTTCAACGCCTTTTGTCTTCTCTCGGACAGCAACGCAAAAACTTAATGTTGTTTATGGTCTCTATGAGAATCTAGAGGATGAAGGTAGGCATCAAACGGAACCGATTTTACATTGCGTTGAAGACGGCAGTGCTAATTATACAAAGAGACTGGCTGATTTAGTCTCAAGAGAATTCCCCCTTGGAGTCCTGAGACATTTACAGCGTCCACAAATTATCCTCCTAGGCAGTGAGTCTCACCTACGGATACCAAAAAAAATTTTCCATGTTTCTATTTGGCGTTTCCACTGAGAGCAACAATTTCTGCGATTGTAAATGCAATCGATAGAAAACGATCAAGTAGACGAATACAAGAAAGGGAACCCATTGCAAAAAAACAAGAATTTGTACTGCTGTTCTCGAGTTTCTAATTATGCTACTACCACTAACATTATATTTCGTGATCAGTATTCCACCTGCATAGGTTCCATATAGTTGCGTTATAGCGTAGGGTGAATTAGAATCCAGCTACAATGCAATGACAGCTGGATGTCATCATTTCAGCACTTATGTGTAATACGAAGAAGTCCTCGTATCAAATTGCAAAACTGGAACCCTGGTGAGACTGTCTCTTCAGGTTGCGTATAGCACGCAGAAAAAATGTTCTTTTTGTTGAACCAACATTTATAACCAGCGATGAGAAAAATACTGTAGGAAAGCTCTACTAATTCCAAAATATATCTACCACAAATGCTGTTTAAGGAAGCGGGTGGAGTACTGCGTAGTGGCGCCGCCCATTGCACTGTCTAACCTACATAGACGCTGGCTTGACTTCGTCTTAAGCCTCTCATCACCCGGGGTAGAGAAATTGGTTCCAAATTTGTCTGCAACAAGCTCACTTCATCACATCAACGTGGGGACGCCCTAGCGCTGCTACCTCAGAATTCAAGAGAGAATCGACCCGACCGGCATTCGGCGCCATTTGTGACGAATACGAAATTTCTCAAGCAGCAGCTGAACCTGCACGCGAAAAGCTCGAAGACCATAGTGGATGGTGGATGCGACGAAACGAATGGAAACCAAGAAGTGCTCTAATTCGGACAGTGTGATACATGTCATGTCGGGATAGTTAATAATTATATTAGTAAAAGTAATAAGTATTGTTTATATTCTAAGAAATATTGGGTATCGGTCTATCATGTAACATCATTTAAAGCATATTCGTACAACGATGTCAAACTATGTATGGGTTACCAACGTAATGCCAACATTTATATTTGTGGGATCGGTAATTGCCTTGGAGTGCTCAGGTGAAGACAATCTAGACATGCTCAAACGATAGTTGTTAGTAGATATTTTTTTGATTATTTTTTTTATATTGCCATTCCTTCACATCTACTGTACGAATCCCAGCACTTTTCACATGCGATTCGTTTCCTCGCATCCATCATCCACGAGGGTGTTCCAACTCTTTATACACGCATTCGGTTAATGCTTGAGGATTTCCATATCATCTTGAATCTCTTTGAATGCTAGTCGAGTTGTTCTCCTTGTAGACCTGAGATGGCCGGGTTAGAGCTTTCCCTGTTGGATTTCAGAGTAATTTTTTTGCGGACAAGTCCCATACTAATTCGCCAACCCCGGCTGGATAGTAGGCTTAGTGGTCCCATAACGGCATCGTACCAGCACCGCACTCGTTATGATCGACGTCAGTAACACTATGCTATCCTCTCCTTATGGGTAGCACTTAGGAAAGATCTAATCCTTGCTCTGATTTCAGCGCTTCATCGTCAGTAATTCTCAAAATTTCAGAACTACTCATATGGAGTTGCTTGAAGGATGTCACGAATTGCGACCCATTTCAGAACGTACGTGAAAGTGTATGAACAAGGAACAGCTATCTTTGAAAACTTTTAAAAATCTTCCATACTTTACGTGCAGCATTTTTTATGCTGTTGACAAAAGAAATGTACTTAAAATAAAAAGGAAATGATGCTCGTGATAACTGCTGCATAGAATAGTTCGAATTCGAAGAGTTCTTTCTATGTGGTGCTTAGGTTTTGAACATTCTGAATTGAAAATCGATCTAGTGGATTTGGAACTGTAATTTGTCTTAGCATATTATACTGAGAACAACGCTTTCAGGATGAGGATCGAGGCTACATGAAAACAGTGGCCATCTTCATGTGTCTGGCGTTGCTCTTCGAGTTGATATGCATTGCCTGGAACGTCGTTGCCTTGTGAGTTCAAAAACATTCACGGCGAATTGAACCATATGGACTTCATAGACGGCAAAAAATGATTTGGCCATTGAAAAAACCTATCCCACTGAGATTGGAGACATGCGAATCTGCAGACTTTCGCTAACAAAGTATGCTGTTTGTTATGTTACCTCGAAGAAATCCTGATTCTCGGAACCCATAAAACCTCTTTTTTCTTCGAAGCTCGTATCTTAGACAAAGAAGTGTTCAAACAAAAAGATTTCCTCCAACAGCAGTGTCACCCGAATTTATTACCGGTGTTTGCAGCTGCTGCCTATGAACTGGAAATTTTGAAAACCTAAACTTTGCCCAGGTTTACGAAAATGTGAATTTTAAAAGCGCTGAAAATTGAAAGGAGCGCGGAAAACTCTCCCAATTCCACTCCATATCGTACGTTACCCACTATTAACCTTTTCGCAAGTTTTGAACCAGTCAATTTGAGCTTCCCTGTCGTCATCAATGAGCTCTGCCCTTATCGAGTAAATAGAATAAAAAGAAGTCGCAATGTTTTAAGTTTTATCTACTGCTTATTCTTTTTTCATCGCATGATATAACGTGAAATATAACCATAATGATCCTATGATATGAGCAAAACTCTGAACCACAGGTTGGCTTCGAACCAACGATGGCCCTCTCGCGAAATGAGAATGCGAAAATATTTGGATTTCCTAGGTTTTCCTTCTCTTCTGCTTTAGGAGGTAGGGACGCATATCACTCTGTCGCGTTAGGGAGACAACGTGCATGTTGGTGACGCACTCTTTCGAAATTTGTTTCATACTATCCACTTTTCACTGATAGCATAGAAATAGAATACTTGAATAGCTCAGAAATTTGTTAACATCATATCCACTTAATTGCAGTATATATGGAAAGTATATGTTAATCTGGCGCACCACAGACAATAGGCCCGTACTAGCAAACTGCTTCATTCTTTATTCAAGCACCATCCAAACCACCAAAGCAACTAAAATAATCGAAATCTATCATAAGACGGAAATCCATGACTACTCCACATCTGCTGTCACCTGCAATCTCTACCATCGACTAACTCAGATGGGCATCAGAAATTCCCATTTGTCCACCTACCAGACATTCCCTGTGTATCGCCCCCCTCAAGGGTCTCTATGAGAATTACACTTTTTAACATGATGCCTTTTTTTTGCCGTTGTTCAATAAGGAAACCAGGAGTTTCTCTCCGTTCTCTGATTTGACATAATTTCAATCTTGGCATGGCTTCCTGGCAGATATATCAGTCCTCTCATTATTGATGATTATACGTAGTAGATAAATTCCGCGTTGTACACGCATGCGGATCCAGGAACTAACGCAGTTGCCAGTGGAAAGTAGGTCTTCGAGTCGGTTCTCGGCACCGAATGATCGCACCTTTGAGTAGAATGCCCGACTTCATAAGAAGTTCCCACGCGGGACTTCTTCGTAATTGTCGTATGTAACGGCTCACAGCGCAAGAATGTGAAAAGCGTTCGCGGGAGTGCTTTAGCAAAAAGAGTGAAGAATTGCTTGGTGGGGTACCTGTGAGCAATGAAAGATTTAACAAAACTGTTACGTTAACAGCACAAAGTAGTTATATGAAAATCAACGATAACATTAATGTATTGCCAATGCAAGAGCTAAGGATTTTAGTTAATATCACTACAACCTAAGCAAATGAATATGTAAAGGAAGATTAAACGGGAGGACAATGATGATGGAATAGCAACGCCTATCTCCAAAACGTCGTCAGAAGCCAAGTGACGGTGCTAGTGGGCGAGGCTACGTCCAAGCGAGTGCCGTTGGTCGTAGGGTCAAGGCTCGAGTGGCGAGGGTCTAGTCCGCAAGCAATAAGACGCACCCAATAGCATGCCTGGTGGTGTGACTGATGGCTACAAGATGCTGTGTCTAGTGGCGTGCCCGATGGCTAGAATGGGATATGAATGTAGGGCACGCACGCGGGCGTTGTGGCAGTCTCTAACGACTTATAGGATATGTTTGTCGGGTAGATAGAGAATTCTCTATCTGATAGAGGAATTCTCTATATCGTAGAGCAATATCTCAAACGTGGGTAGTTGAACCGTTTGCAACAATAACAATTCAAGAATAATAATATGTGAACATCGGTTAACAATACAGGCTACAATGTGGTATCATAATCAGTAAGTGGGGTAAGGCTCGTTAGTAGCTTTGCTATAGGCTAGGGAAACAGTGCTATATGCATATAGAATACACGACAGCAAAGTTAATATAAATAGCGACCACGTAGCGAGTTAACACCTTGCATTAACTACATAGCGTATCACACATGAAGAACAGAAAGCCCCTAACGAGACGAATGCGGTACTGACTCACGGAGCTATTTAAATGTCTTCTGGAGGAGGCTAGTTTAGCACAGGTCTAGAACTTTTACCGAAAACATTCGTCGACTTCCGCATCTAACTCCCTCGTGATCAGATCAGATGACTGAGAACGGTTTACCAAACAACTTTGTGCCCTTTGTCTTATCGTGCGCTTGAGAGCTTGGAAGAGAACGATACACAAACAGTTCCGATTGCATAAAAAGGTTTGAATAACAAAGGGTGTTTGTGACAAGCAAAGTTTCTCCGAATGAAGTGAAAACATTCACGTGTTGCAAGATTGCAAAGCGATACGAGGAACAACGAATATGGTTATTGCAGGATCATATGATAAGATAAAAGAATAGCAACTACTCTGGCAATAGTTGCTATAGGAACACTAAATCTATTGTGCATAATAATATTTCTTTCTGATTAGTTTCTTTCGTTTTTGACGAAAGAATTTCAATAATGAAAATGCTTCCAGCTGTGCTTGTTGCTGCAAGAAATACATTATTCATCCACTTACTTTCCTGTCGTCCATCACCTCTGCACTCCTTCTCGGCGCTGTCATTGTCTATGCAAATAATAACAAAGGACGTTTAGGTAAGACATTACGATTCTCGAGAGTAAACCTTTGTCTTCTTGGCAACTAGTCAAGGAAATTTCAGGCTTAAATTACTTGCTTTAGTGCACATCAGGGAGATGTCCTCATAAACTCGTTTAGATAAAAAAAGCGTACAATTTTTAAGACATGGAAGCAAACTGTCTCATGCAAGTATCGAGTTGAGAGAAACCAGTGACCTACATCATCTACCTTTGTTGTTCTTTTCCTCTTAGAGTTGCGAATACACAGACTGCATTTTTCAGCGCTAAACTTTTATTCAAACATAGCTGTACTCCGCACACGGAAAGCGTAATGGATATAGATGCCTCAAAATATACGCGTTGTTTGTTGGTTCGATGATGCTTCAGCCCACTCAAGCCTGCCATCTATTCGGATAAACTAACAAAGCTATCCCAGGATTCCAGAGGGAATCAACTCGACCAGAATTCAACGATTTTCATTTCGAAAAGAAAGCTTTCAAATGGTAGCTAAATCCACACGAAAATCAGAAGACCCTCTCGACGAAAGATGCGGGATAATGGACTGAATGAAAGAAAATGCAGCAATTCGGACAGTGTGCAAAGTCGCCTTGCAAAATATCTAATCAAGCTTAAATAAGTAAGATCTCATCAGGGCGATTAAAAAAAATAGCGTTATTGAATGAATGAGATTTTTTAGGTGACAAATTCACTTACAAGGACCAGTTTGGCTATTCGTTTTGGTTATCCGTGGCCGCCCTCGCACTCGCTGCTCTCGATACGGTAGTGGCCAGTGTGACTGTTTGTATGGGACGCCATTGTCTCTGAAAAGCATTTCACTCCAATTCTCGCCATCTTCACTTCTTCTGAACTCCACCCGGTCTAGTCAATCATTTCAAAAGGACATTAGCATCTATGTATATCTTACTTGTGGTGATGCAATGGTGATGGAAAAGCTGGAACTTGTTCAAAATTACTAGGATTCAAATAAAGCAACTAAGAAAATCAGTGGAGATTTGTCATTTCCAAATTCTTCAGTACTGCTTACGTTAAAACATAGTCAACACTTACAATTCATCATATCGAATAGCCAATTCGAGCACAAATCTAGCAATCCTTGCTGATGCGCAGCTTCGAAATGCGCGGTAGGTACCGGAACAAACTAGTGATTCACTGTTAACCAGATCTGATCCAATGCCTTAACGTGTTTCTATGGTGACTTGAACGTTCACAGAAGCTTTCAATTTCCAGTGGTTTTTTACTTACAGAAGAATTTTATTATGTTATTCCATTGCCATTCATCAAATACTCACTAACTCATTCTGTAATCGAAATTCCAAGGAAGTCATTTACCTAGTCCCTTTCTACAGATGCTGTTGTTATTTTGAAATGTTCCCACTTTCCCAGATTTGATCAGGTTGGACTTGACGTGTGGCCAATATCCATAATGTGGTTCGCACCACCTGCTATATTCATAAACGATTGACTTCGATGTTATGAATAAAATGAATGATGAAACCGAATGGATTACCTTTTTCTACCATCTGTGATTGTATTCGTACAGAATAAAGTACAAAGAAAAACTAGAAATAGTACGTCTTTGTGAAATTTCTAGTGTCAAACGCGGATTCAGCCTGTTATATCGTCCTTGGTCGATCGTTGACCAATCCTCGATTCAATGGGCGTCACCGGAATCGTTGCTTTTCGGGAGGAATCCGACTCGAGAGACAGCAAACCTCCCCGCAATGCAAAAGGGTTGGCGACTGCGTGGCATGAATATCTGAGAATACTCCATGCATAACTGTACCGAGATCCTGAGGAAATCATACTTCAAAAACAAGCATCGTACGAATGCAAATCCGCCGATGACGGTTAGAATCAAGCAGAGAAGTAATGATGCCCACACGGCATCTGAAGAGAGCAGTCTTTGCATGCAAATTCGTCGTAGGCAGAGTTATGAAAAGAACTTGCTTCCACAAAAAAGTTTCACCAAGTTCGTAGTCCTTATAAACTGTGAAATTATAGTTGCTTGCAAACCGCCGTTTTTGAGATATAGTCATCAGTTCTGTTATCGACAAAACACTTTGTGTTCTTGGATTATTAAACTAACACGAAGTTATTACCAAATATCCATTCGCCTAACGTTTCGACGTCTTCGTCTTTCTCAAGCCGATGATGATCCGAGTCGGATGACTGTCATCGGCTCTGAGGAAGACGAAGACGTCGAAATGTCAGCCGAATGAATATTTGGTAACAATGTCATGTTAGTTTGATAATCTAAGAATGGACTGATTGTTGATGCCGACGAAAAAATGACGGACGATTTGGAAAACAGCTTTGTCTGATAGTAATGAAATTAAAGAGGAAATTAAGGATTACGTTAAAAATGTTGTTACCGTTGATGGTATTAATGACTCTTTTTCCATGTCCATCGGAACCTTCCCTTTAATCAATTAAACGTTTGACACCCATGGTACTGTAAACATAGACACGCTGTGAAGGGTGACTTGTATTGCACGCCCTGTGTCGCAATACTGGTTGTGCTGTTTGTTCTCGTAAGTTTCGAGGTAATAACAGGTAATAACTAGGCTCAAGAGATATCGGTTTTTGTAACAGGCTGTAGCCGTTATTCACAGTCAGAAGGTCTTCATCAGTTTTAAACTAGATACGTAGCAAATATCTTAACTGTGTTATTTTACATTTAACTAGGTCTTGGCGTTTACTATTAGGTGAAAACCCGTCCCAATGTGGATGATTGCGCAGGAGTTGAAGATTTCTGTGAATAACTAGACCGCTTCCATGGTCACTTCCTCGTAACTAGCAGTACATTAACAACTAAGGGGCGTTTCTATCATAACAGAGAAATGTTAATATTGTGAACTAATTTAGTTCAAGGTTGAAGAGTTGCTCCCTAAGAGATACTCGTTTCTTCTGTACAAAATCTATTATGGTGTGTACGCTGCAAAGAGGTAATGCAATCTGAAAACACCAGTCCTGGTAGCAGCGAGCTGCAACAGAATCTAATACAATCTTACACACCAGTTAATCACAAGATGCGCTCAATTGCGCCGACAAATGGGTGCATAGAATGCATTTTTTCTGGATGTGTATTGGGTTTGAACTGACCACTAGTGTATTAACACTTCGAACCTTTGCTGGAAGATGCAGGCGCTTCCGCTGATCTTTGTAGCCTTTCCATTAGGCATAGTAGACAACGAATTATAAAAATGTGAGAGACTGAGTCAACACATGGAAATAATGTGGCCGACGACTTCTCCGCATGTATCCGCTCTGTGTCCAGTAGTGAGATCTACTCTTAACGAGAGAATGGAATAAAAGAACCCACAGTGTTTTAACCTTAATTTACTGCCTATTTCTTTTTACGGTAGAGTACTATGTAAAGTACAACCACAAGATGCTGGGATGAGAGCAAAAATTGGGACATCATTTAAACTTCAAACCTGCGATTACCTTTCCCCCAAAAGCTTATGTCTCCATTGCACTAACCGAGGACGTTACTTTGCCTTTCCCTCAACCATTTTTTCCACTTTAACATTGTTATTAGCAATCGCCTGTCAACAGACTTTTCTATGGCTTCCGTGTTAGCTTGTTTGAGAAATACTAGTCTTTATGAGCACAATGATACATCGTAGTTCCGAAGGAAATCTTGATTGATACTGTTGGAGATGAAGGCCAATCGATTATTCCTGATGTCACGTCACAAAACTATGTTAAAAAATATGAAGCTGAACATAATCTGATCGGAGGTGGAGGAATTTCTGCTATATTTTCAACTTTCGAACCATTCTCAGTAAGGAATGAAAGGCTTTGTTTATGTAAGTCGTCATTCTCTTTTACATTACGTCCTTTATCGAATTTCCTCGAATCAGTGCTCACTTTGGAGTCACTAGTAACAGTCTTCTAGATGTCACGTTATTTGCAAATCTTCTCAACGAACAATAACATTTGTCCTTTAGTACACTAAATCGCCAGTTGTAGGTAACAAAAAGTTTAAGGGCACGAGTTTATCCGTTTTCACAGAAAAATTCTTGTCCGATTGATAATAGTAAGCTTTTTGTACCTATTTATGATTTTCTCGATCAGTCCAGCACTGAATACATAACACGGAAGATGATGTTTATCACTTATTTCATGGATTCTTCCACAAATGGCCTTGAGTGTTCAAATATGGTCAAGAAACCAGCTCTTCGTTGAATTTTCTCATGGTTTAAAGCCCCTTTCCGAGTTTTAGGTCTAAAAAGCAACGCTGTAACTTCCCTTACAACCGCTTCGTAAAATGATCGCGATCGTGTAATTAACCACTTCAACAGCAGACTTCCGTAAAAGGATATGGTGCCTAATTTCTCTAGAATGTTCATCTGTACTTTATAAGTTTCACTTATACTTTTGGCAAATGCAAAACCAAAAATTCCAGGAATTTCTATTGAAAGACTATAAAAATATGGTCCTGTGCCAACTATGTCCTACTCGTCCGGGATATGCGTATTGCTGCCAGACATGTCAGCAGAAAGGCTCCCTCTAATCCACAAAAGTAGGTGCCCAACTGCGGCGATGAACAGGAAACGCTCTGGCAACATTTCCAGGAATCTGGACAGAATCAAATCGACAAGCATCTAACGACATTCATCACGAAAATATAATCCTGAAGTAGCAACCCAACTCAAATCTCAATCTAAAGACCTTCGCGAATAATGGATGCGGGGCTAGAAACCGAATAGAAGTGCCGAGATCCACAAAGATCACGTGTCTCGGGCTCACCAAGCCTTCCATCAGCAGCACCGACTTGATGCATTGGCAGGTCACCGAAAGTCATTGTGTAGACCAGACATATCAGTCACCTCTACTATACTACGAATGAATTAGAATGCATAACACACCGCTCCGAAGTTAACCAACGGCGAACCCATTATTTTTTTATCCTTTTAATGAACGCGTAACAGCATCGTAGTGTTCCAGAAGTCACTTTAAGGGCTAATATGCACCTTTACCTTTCTAGCTCGTTAACAGCTTTAAGACGTCAAAAGGTGGATTGGGTTATTGTGAACACCTTTGCTATCACCACAGTACAGCAATTTACCAATATATCAAACCGCAACCACATCGTTTTCTGAAAGGCGATAAGATATATCATTCCAATATCACTAGATTAACGGACGTACTAAAGTTCATTCACCATAACCAACTTTAGACCCCAAATAACAGCAAACTGATAATCACAGCTGAGGTAAGACTAGATACTGCATGAGGACGTGACTTGGAACCATTGTCTTATAAGTGCAGTAGAACAGAAGAAAAAGTACTTTATTCCATCTGAGATGAAATCCGAACGAATCCTAACCCTTCAACAGGTATAGTCGATAGCTGCGAATACTTTTGGTCCCTGGAAAACCCCTTCCTCAAACGGAAGAAGTACATTTGGAACCAAAAAGAATATGACGCTAAGACGCCAGTCTTTGAGGCCATGTTCCTACGGTCATAGACTGTTGTGTCTATTGATTTAATAAATAGTAATACACTCATCCTACTTCTCTGAGTACCATATTAGAACTTGGAACTGCGGATGGCTCTTCGTGCTACTGGAATCAAACAATCGAACAATAGTGAGAAGAATCAACGCTCGACAATTGGTTTCTCCTGTTTTGATCCTGTTTCCAAGAAATCCACGATCTTTAACCATTATTTAGACCGTACTTCAAGTACTTGTATGTCAAGAAGTACCTATGGTCGAGCGCAGAACACTGCAACGTCCATCGACTGTTCCCCTTTTTTAACGTAGTCAACCCCTCGCGTTAATAAATAAAAAATGTTAGATAAATAAACGTTCTAATATACTATTAAATTTTTTATTAGTATTATAAATATTAAAAAAAATAAAATATTCCTTCGATGTAATTTTTTAACGCCATAAACCAGTTAAAATCTCGTCACTTTTTATTTATCACTTAGAGGATACTATGTGGAACACAACAGTGATGATGAGACATTTACAAATCTCTTGAGCGCTGGTGCCTGCGGTGGAGACCGAATACGCTGTCACCCTTTCCGGAAGCTAACGCACTCACCACCATACCACTTGAATCCTTCGTTTCGCCTTTCTCTCAGCTGTGTTACTGACCTAGACGAGCAGCTATCAGCAATCACCAATCAACGGGATTGATCTGGAGAGCATAAAACAGGCATAAATCACAATCTGGTCATTATGGTTATATTTCACATAATTCTCAGGCATTAAAAAAAGAAGACGGTAAATAAAAAGTGAAGAGATTGTGAAACGACAATTTGTGCTCCTCGATCAACTTTGTTCACGTGTAATTGCTGATAGCTCGTATAGGTCAATAACAGTGTAGAGAAATGCGAAACGAAGGACTCGCATAGCGAGGTGGTGAACGCGTAAGTCCCCGCAGAGGGACAAAGCATGTTTGGTCCTCACCGTAGATCGCAAATCATCTAAGAAAAATCATTTGCACCATTTTCACCGTTAAATGGATCACCTGTATCACCTGTGGTTCCGCTGATCGTCGAGTGACTCGAGCGAGCGCCAGTAAATCTTCCATTCTTCCCTGTCGCGTGCAAGAGTAGCCCAGTGGTTCTGCTTGCTCTAGGAATTCGTCGAGCATCATATTTCTCCTCTAGGCCCTTCGTGGAGAACTCTGACCATCGGATCGGTGGACTTCCTGCAGTACGTTTGACATCCCGAGGAATCCAGCCACTAACGGCTCTTGTCCATCGGTTGTCATTCATACGCATGACGTGTGCGGTCCACCTTATCTTCGACTGGTTGGGGTACAGAACGCATCTTTGATTTTTGATCGTTAACGCAGGTCGGAGCTTCGGATCCCTTCCCTTACTTGTGTGAAAAGGGACACTCCTAGCATCGTCCTTTCGACTGCACGTCCGATAACGCTGAGCGACCTTTCATCCCTGCTTGCGCATCGACCAGGTTTCTGACGCATCCGTTAGGGCAGGGAAGTACAGTTTAGTCGACAAGGAGGGCACGCACTCGTGTGTTCACTGTTCTGTTTACTGCGTCCTCGATGGTCCTGAAAGCTCCCCAAGCCGCTCGTTTCTTTCTGCTCAGCTCTAGAGCTAAGTCATTCAACATGTTGATTTCCCGACCTACATAGTCATAACTGGAGCATTCGGAGGTATTCGTTCCGTTGAGCGTGAATGGGGCATATGAAACCAATCCGTTCTTCATGAACATCGTTTTTGTGAGGTTTAATCGAAGACCAATCTTTCCACAGGCTTTATCAAATTCGGTAAGCATAAGTTCCGCTTGGAAAATGTTTGGTGCTATAAGGAGGTCATCAGCAAAGCCAAGATAGTGTAACTGCCGACCAGCGGTTTCCACTTCCTTATTATCCCATTCCAATGTTCGCATGAGGTGCTGGAGAGTGGCGGTAAATAATTTTGGCGGGATGGTATCCTCTTGCCTAACTTCTCTTTTGACCTCGATGTTAATATCGTTGTAGGATGGTGATATCTTAGTTGTGAAATTTCTGTACAACTCACGAAGAATCTTTATGTACTGAGTAGGGATTCCTTGACTATCAAGGGTTTCCATGACTGCTTCTATCTCAATGTCTACTACCGTTAAATGGAATGTAGAAAAACTAAAAGACAGCAAATTACTCAGAACCTCCTTGGAAAAACCAAGTGGTGTGTCACCATTTGGAAAAATAACATTCATCCAATATAGCTCGCATGTTCTGAAGTCAGTTATTGGGAAAAAGTACGTGCCAATACCATCAACACTCACAGTTTTCCACTTCTCATTTCGCTGCTGAACTACGATACAGGATCCACCCACCTGCATGAAAAGAGTGAGTATTAGAAAAAAATCACCACCACGACACATAAGAACAATGACTATAATATAAGTTCGGATTCTACAATTAAGAACACTTCTTCCGGATACAGTTTAAAGAAAAGTGGACCATATCTGTTCGAATGTGCTTAAATACCTCGAATATTGTTATTTTAAATGATGTGTTCTATATACGTTCATTATCAAGACCTCAATCTTGCCCAAATAGCCTGAAAACAAACGGAAAGATGTCACATGTCAACAAACACAGAAATATGTTTGTGTTGACCAAGTTAATAGCTATAGTGATAACAGAAGGACAGCCGTTTCTTTCAAGGTCACGAAGAAGTCATTCCAAAGCCTGCCTCTATAACCACCCTATAAATCTGTCCATACCTTATTACATCGTCAATGATATTGTGTTCCTACAAGTCGCTATATGAGACCTTCCGAAGTCACTACATTCCCACATCGCAACTCATACTATCGGTTATATCAGCCGGTTTCAATACATAGCAACATGCTACACTTAATATCACAGCTGTTCCTAGTAACATTCACCAATTTCGGAAGCAATTGACAGAGAGACATAAATAATGCCACATATTGTAAAGGCACTGGAGCTAGGATATAGAAAAGTCTCCCTTATTTCATCTGTTGCAGTTTAATTTTAAACCTTGACGGAGCCAAAAGTACAATGTGATCACAAAATGAGAAAAAAAAACAAATAATTCATTCGGTTTCCCGATAACAAAAAATTCACGCAATAGAACCAGCGTTAGCAGCAATCCTAGGCCAAAGATCTGCACACTCTTTGGCAACAGGTCCTGTGATGGCAGAGCCTTTCATTTCTCCTTTGTTGTTGACTATCACTCCAGCGTTATCCTCGAAATAGATAAATGTTCCGTCTTTTCGTCTGAACTGCTTGCGTTGTCGGATTACCACTGCTTGAAGGACTGGAAAATGTCTCGTCCTTTGAAGAAATAAACATGGATAATAACTATAAGAAATGAATTCCCTAAACACAGACTCATTTGTGTTTTCTAGATGAATCGTACTGTTAGGAAACTGAATTGCTGAGTCTTTTTTTAATGTTATTTCAAAAATCTAGTCATCCTCTCCACATAAAACAGGCTTCGTCGACATAACATTACGACAAAAAAGGACTAATAAAACTAACTAAAATTATGACATTGCAGAAATAACGTTCAGATATGAACAGTCACAAGACGGCGATAAAACCACAACTACCTACGTTCCCAGTTCTGGAGCATATATCCTGACTACACTTCCTTGGATAGTTGGAGGGCCCGTCCTCACTGAATGTGCTGGCCCCAGCATAATCTTTTTTTCGCAGTTTTTGCTGGTTTAGCCATTGTGGTTCACTGGAGTCACGCGGTCAGCCAGGTCGAACTCTGCCTCAGGTCGTCACCGATACAGTCAGTGGCCGCCCTTGTGGATTAGAGGGAGATTTGTCACCATGCGACTAGTTTGGTACCAGGACGGTGACAGATCCTGGTATTGGTTTACTCTTAGCTGGGCTTCCTGCTGGAAACGCCGGACTCCTCAGCTTGGGACATCCTGCCAGGGCGATGTATCCCTCCGCTGTACATCGCAACTCGACACCCAAGAACATCAAGCTACGATGAGGGGGGTAAATCGTTGGGAGGATCCCGACTATACACAAACCAAAAATTCCTGTCTACACATCGTGGTGAAACATGAGAACTGCCAAAACTTTAAATAAAAAGGTTCCGAAAACTCAAGACTGAAAAAAAGGACTTAATTATGAAAGCTTGCATTAGAAGAAATGTGGCATTTTGTCCTTTAACTTTAATTTCTTCGTTTCTTATCCCAGAATCCTACAGTTTTTTGAGTAGATGCTAACATGAAATGATAGCCAGAACTCGTCAGAACTTTCAAAAACAGCTGTGGAGATTTACCATATCCATTTTGTAGCCCCGCCTTCTTGTAAACAATGACTGTTACATAGTTAGTCTGGATAAAAGAAACTAAGCACAGAAGAAAAACCGAACCCAAAGTAATGAACATTGTCTTGTGAAAGTATTCGAAGGAATAGAAATTCGCTAAGAACTTAAATTCTGGAAAAACGAACCCTTCTTTCTCAGCTCCGGCTTTCCCTTCTTTACCGAAGCAACAAACATGTCTCCAACTCCAGCACTCGGAAGCCTATTGAGCCTTCCACGGACTCCATAGACGGCGATTACAAAAAGATTCTTGGCACCAGTATTGTCGGCACAATTAATGACGGCACCAACTGGAAGACCAAGGGAGATTCGAAACTTCGCTCCCGACGCTCCTCCACGTCCTCTCTTGGACATTCCACCTAGAAAAAGGTCTCTGTATCAACATTCCCTGGCACAGCATGAAATAAAACAAGATAGCTATTACGAGAAAAACTATTAAAACGTGCTCATGTTATCAAGCATGAAAAGAACGTTCCTAGAGGCTCCAGAAACCTAGTACAGAAACAAAGCACGAGGAGAACTGAACCCTCCCCTCACGAGCGACAAGCATGGCGTCACACCACCATTTCTTATTTCTAAGCAGCACAGCAACATTTCTGTTCTAATTAAACAAGTAATTTACTAACACTTCGACCAACCAACGAAAAACCACTGGACAGAAGTCTGGTGAGTGCTAAAAACCACCCAAAGTTAAAGGGTATGGCCGGGGCACAGATCGAATACTCAGGCGGAATCCTCTTTCCATGCGGGACCACATGTCAGTGGCATTCTGAAGAATGGGGTTGCGCAGGTATTCAGAAAGGCTGCCGTCACTCAGTGGGTATTCAGTTCGCGTAAAGAGATTGGTTTTCTTGTTAATTAAGGGGTATTTCTGTGTCCGTACTTGCCCGAGGGCTTAGCAAAGTCCTGAGCGGTTTGCTCATCTGAGTCTCAGCTTTACGAGTGAGGATTTTTTGCAGCAGTCTGTTGAAGAATGCAACCGAGGTAATCGTATGTGTTGTTTGCTGCCATGTACCATCTGTCTGAGTCAGTTTTTGGCGTTTTTTGTGCAAATTTATGGCCACTGTAGTCTGCAAAAGCCGGCATTTTTGGTAAAAGCTGAACTTTATGCCCTTTGACATTCTGTTCTTTCCTTTCCAAACTTTCCTACGTGGAAATATGAAGAGCGATCGTTCTCCTTTTTAAACTGTACCAGTGCGTTTCTTCATGGATTTCCAAACTAGCACGAGATTGACAAAGATGTTTGTTAGGCTAAAGTCTCGACGTCTTCGTCTTCCTCAGAACCAGTGGCTCGAGTCAGTGGTCCACAATCGTTCGTCTTCGGTGAAACGTTCGAATAAATGTCTTCATCAATCATATGTTAGCTTAATAATCCAAAAAGGTCTTGATTGTTACTACGGAGATTAAATAACGGTTTGAAATATAAGACGTTGCTACTTTGCCTAGCAAGTGATTGTAGAGTCCAAGTACTTGAACCACACATAGTGCGAATCTACTGGCGAATTGTTTCAGTCGGTCGTGTTAACCTTCCATGGTGTCGTCGTTGACTATTCCAGTTTGTACTTTGAGATCTGATACTGAACAAGAACTGATCGATGCATATCAGTTGCCTGTTCTACCGTAGTACTTCATGGGCCACGAAAATCTGAGCTAGTCATTACATATACAAAGTAATGTAGACCTGTAATAACTTCTTTTCCTAACCACTGAGCAGTAAACGTGCAGTACTATGGATATGCAGCATAAGATGGTTACTATTTTAGTGCTTAGGTACATTATAGCGGATGAGTGGAACTGTGCAACGAGATATCGATTATTATACTATTGCTATAATTATTGTTAAATTATTACTAGCTGCTGTTTATTTACACAGCCCGTCATCACGTGTACTCTAGGATCTCAGAACTTCTTGTATTCGATTCGTTTGCTCTCCTTCATCGTCGACAAAGGTCTCCGAACAGTTCGCATATTGTTTCGGCTGTTGCTTGAGGATTTCGACTTCTTTATGATGGTCGTAGAGTGCTGGTCGAGTCGATTCTGTTTGCAGTCTTGAACGTAGCAAAGCTAAGTCATTGCGACGCAGATTTGAGGAGAGCGTTGTGAAGGGGCTTGAACCAGCACCTTGCTTCCTAATGGACCACTTTGCTAACCATTCCGTTAACCTCCTTTCACCGCTGTGGTGTTGACAGACTCTTTGTGTCACACTCGATTTCACATGCAAGTCAAATCTCGTCGTCCATTTCAGGGTGCTGACTACGGCTTTTTTAGCACTAGGCTTGTCTGGGTAAACTGAGACACGTGCATACTTGTGGGCGAGTCATCAATATTAAAAGGCCAAATTTACTAAATTGAGCAAATTTGTCTTTGAATGGCTTACACGTGTGACTTCTACAGTGAATACGTATTTGGAGTGTGCATTGACTATGTACGTGACTTGTACAACGACTTGAATTTTGCGTAGTAATGGCGACAGACAACGATAGACAGGTTTTGTTTCGGTTGTTATGGATTACTTCCTATCGATTATTACTTTTCTTCGATTTTTTTACAGCACTGTTTTAGAACTATTGCAAATCCCTATAATGTCATCTTTGAATGGAAGGTGTCGCAGTTACCGATAGGTTAGTGCCGCATCTATTCCAAATCCAGTTAGCAAACATACTATCCAATATCCCGGCATTAAGTCTTCATAGTTGTGCAATGTATAGACCTAGATATTTGCAGAATCCAAATTTTCACAGCTGGAAAATTAAGCTTTCCCCAGCTAAATGTTTCTGAAGCATGGGCAACGGGCCGGAGTTGTATGCTGGTGCTTGATGTTTCTCGGTTTTCGCTGCTGCGGAAGAATTGATCTTACCTGGCGTTGATTAAGGCAACATTTTTTGAATACGTTACCCTGCACATTTGCGTTTCAAGGAAGTCTCAGATTCATAAACAACATTTATCATTTTTATGAAACAGTGTAGGCCTAAAGATCTTCTTCATAGGTAACTGGTGGTGAATGGTGCTGCTGAGTGGTAGGTGCCTTATCGCATTCAGTAGCGTTCAGTTTGTTTGAGAACACACTGACTGCTTCTTCTAAGGCGCTGTATCTCGACCTCTCATTCACCACTATGACCATCAGTGTGAGGAACAGTACAAACATTGCAACCACAAGTATGAATTGAGCACGGTGCATAACTTCACACTGCGCTCGTAGCCAGTCGATTTGATCTTGCTGTGAACTGACATCCGTTTTCTTGTCTGCTTGATTACTGTTGTTCCCTTCATCTAAGCCGGCATCATTCACTCGACACCTCAACTTCTGCTCCACTTTTTTATCACTGCTCGCATTTTTCCACAGCTCTCCAAATGTCTCCAAGTTGTTGTTTTCGGACTCCAGCGCCAAAAGTAGGAATTTCTCTCGAGCACAGGAGTCTTTGTATTCTGAAAGTTCAAATGTGTGCGCGTTATTTTAAAACGGATCTAGACTGAAAATTGAACTTAGGGTCTTATTTTTTTGAATTCTCGACTAATAAACTTTTAATCAACTACGAAGACCAGTATCGCAAGGACGAATGACTGTGAACCATCGATACAATCACTGCACCTTCGAAAAAGGCGAAATAGCCGAATAAAACCACAAGGATTTTGGAATGTGAGCAAAACTTGGGACTTCAGATGAGCTTCGAACCCGCAGTTACCCTTTCCGGGGCTCATGTGCTATCCACCGGACCAACCGAGGCCTTTGCTTTGCCATTCTCTCAGCCATGTTTCTACTCTATGTCCTATCAGCAGTCACTCCTTAGCGGTACTTTTTAATGGATTTACGGTCCATCTCTATCGTTCTCTATTAGTATCGCTATCGGGGTCATATTGCGGAGTAACATAAAACGTGGAGAACACAGCATCTTATGTGTTCTTCACTAACCTTGGCAATGTCAAGAAACAATATGGGTCTAAAACACTTTGCTTCTTTACGGTATATAGTCTATTGCTAACTTGTGTCTTGTTACAGTCTTTCAGTGAGCTCTATGGCTGAAATGTTGTTTAGTCCTGGAGCCGTGTAAAACAGTAGACTCTTGGTTGTAACTCGAACTTCTTCAGAAAAACACTTGGTCATGCAAACTAGTACAAATCAGAAATAGCTTTAAACAACAGAAACCTCGGCAGCTTCTACAGCAGTTTTTGGTTCACTTGAGGATCCCACTAATATATCTCCAAAAGCAAATTGTTTTAATGTTCCCATCATTTTGCTCGCGCACGTTCTCTATCTCTCGCGATAAGTAAGCCTACTTCTTCACGACGGGCAGCTAGGTTTTTCGAACATTCAAACTCCTACATGTGATAGAAAAAGTGCCATTTACCACATTTCTACCCGTCCTGTATATGGAAATATATTCCACAACGACAAAGTAGGGATGCAATTGAGCATCTCTGTTGAACGAGGTGCTTTATTACAATGCCCATCAGCAAAAGTCTCTGCACCATATGAACAAATCATTCTGGAGTGTTGCAAACTATCGAACCGGGAATAAATCTGGTCTTGGACCACGCGTTCTACGAGATCAGTGATGCACAAGCCATCAATTGGATGCAAAAAGTATAACAAGAAAGAATATTGTTGCAGAATGAACACTGGGAAAGAAAATGCATTGTTCACGCATACCGTTTAATCTGAATATACACACATGCAATGATATCAATGCATACGGCCGTGAATGTGTTAACAGACGTACAGCTATGCCTCTTTGTGTGGTGGTCACCCATGCAAAAAAATATGCCTAATTTCTTCACGCGTCTATTAAAAAACGCCCGAAAAGAAAGGTTTGTGTAGATTACTTAGTCTAGAGGATAGCTTCTCATGGATTAAGTCTGGTGCTGAATCGATGTCGGACAAACTATTCCATGAATACAAAAGGTGTATCAAGTGGTTTGCGACGAAATTAGTAGCCGGAAAAGTACTTATTGAAATCGATGCGAACGGTTGCTCGTCTGTTAATGAGAGTACCTGAGTGAGTTGGTGAAAATTAACATCGAAGGTCTTACGAATATGGAAATAAGTATGGTGGATTTGGCGGAAACGTTAATGAACCATGTCCAGGCTCCATGTTTAGTCATGGTTTATTAGGTGGTTGAGAAAAAAGTGGTGTAAAAGATTGTACGTGTACAGGCTAATCACATGCCATAAAGCCGATCTACTTACCACTTTGAAGATAGACTCGGATTATTTCCGTCGATTCTGGTGGTATTACTCCCGTTGTAGGTCGAACTCGGAATTTTTCTGGCGAAGTGGTCTTGATTTTGAACATCACTGAGACATGTGATATGTTTCGTACAACGACTATATCCACATAGTCGGTGATATTGTCAATGCGACTCAGATCTAATACGTCACGTGGGCTGTAAATGTCAAGTAAGAGTATTGACTGCAAAATCAGAAATAACATTAGCAGATACTGGCTGCTAGAAAAATATACCTTATCTGAAGGAATGCGTTTTTGATCCAGTCCGTATCGGGGCTATGTAACCTTGCATCAATTACTGGCTTCAAACATTGCGGAATATTTCGTTTCACTGACCCATTGCTTGATTTTCTGGATATTGTTAGTGGCACTTTTCTGTTCGCTTCTTCGTCATCATCGTCAAAGGTGACAGCCTTCAAAGTGCATGCTTTGTTATTCGAGAAACTACTGATGATAGTCATCGTGATAGAAACTGCATACGAACATCTTACTTGGAGTAAAAGCGGTAGACTATTGAGCAAAATAAAACTTAAAGTAAAAAGTAGGATCTTAACATTCCTAATATCTCGATCTTAACATTTAATTAATAAAGGGTAGAATATTTCACTTAATGCCCAGCCATTAGAAAATAGTAGGCAGTAGATAGAAGCTGATGATATTGTGATTTATCCCTGTTTCAGCTTAACAGGGTTCAGTGCCGATTTAGGCTCCCCAGATCAATTTCGTTGACGGGTGATTGCTGATGGCAGTGATCGATAGAACTAGCTGAGAGACGGGCGAAACGAAGGACTCGCATGGTGTGGTGAACGCGTCAGCCCCCGGAAAGAGTAACAGCGTGTTCAGTCCCCATCACAGATACTAGCGGTCCGGAGTTTTGCGAATATCTCAGCATCATTGTGGTTGATTCACACATTATACGCTGCCATGAAAAATTGTAATAGGCAGTAAATAAAAAGTTAACATTATATAATCCTAATATTATTAGGTGGGAAATGCTAATTCAATTTAATAGAAATGTGTTGGCCGTGCTTGGATCTTTGTAATCATTTCCTTTCATCGGGAGGTTATTTTTCCTTAGCGAGAAGAAGGTATAAGTTCAGGGTCAATTCTCGTGGTAAGAGTTTTAATTCGTTTCAAACGCTTTGCGCAAAGTGAACTGCCAATGGTGTTTGACTCATCTTTACGCCAAAGGTTTCAAGTCCATCTGAAAAGTACAAACTAGTAAGACAAAAAACGAAACACCATGACGGCCACGTAAACAATCGTTTCTAGTTCATCTCTGTGGAATTCACCATAATCAGCTTCGAATTCCATATAAAGAGAATGCTGATCAGAAAACTTGAGAATTGTCCGATGTGGACATCGTTTCACTTATCGTATTTCATTTTCTTCATCACAGTCTTATTTTGGATAAACATGAGTTTTTTTCTTTAGGATTCTTGAGATAATACAACAGAAAGTGTTAATTCAATGAGGAAGATTTCTGGGTCCATGCAGAATACAGGATGTCATATTAGAGTGTAGAAATAACATATCTTTCGAGAAGTCCGTTGATTTTTGTGGGCTATCGGTATAAAATTTCTTGACTATCGTCTAAAATTTCTTGACTGTCGACATCCTTACAGTTCTGTCTGCTATTTGCTGCTTTGTGGAGAAATGAACCCAAGCATAACAGTGTTTCGTCGACTGGTGTTAGGATAAATTCCTCTCCTTTATTATAACCTATTCGGAGGTAACTTTCTTTGGTCACTTTATGTTGAGTGGCGGTCATCATAGCACACATTTCTACTTTTAACACCTACAGGCCATCAACTGCATCGTAAAGATGGGCAGATCTGCTGATGTGTACCACTATGAACTCATTATCTTTTTAGTGATTTGTTTAGCCAAACAGCTTTTTATACTTCTTGTATTCAACCGATGGCGTACCCAGTATATATTGTAGTAGGCTTCAGCTCAGAGAAGCTATTCTGTTTCTCTAGTAGTACCCAAAAAGCTATTCGTGAGTTGAGTAAAAAAGAAAGCGAGAGCATCATATATGAGGAAAGCTAAGTTGTTTTTACGTGCCACTGCGACTTTTGTACCAACAAGGTAGCACAGAGTGCTATTAATGAAAACGGTATGTGTGACTCGGATGTTGGTGAGTCAAATCTGCAGACATGAATCGATTTTAGTTCAGCCGTAGTAACCAAGCTCTTCCTCGGCAAAGCTAGTTATCAGTATTCCATTAATTATACTGACGGATCAATACTGCTAATATTGATGACGCCTCCAACTTTTAGCAACAGATTACACCGGAAAATTGGAAGTTGTACTCACCCTTTTAATCACTGAGTCAAGTCCGTTTCTCTCGAAGCTGTATTCAGTCTCAGAGGTTGTCATTTGGCCATTATCTTCCCGGCTTGCTGGCAGACATTTTGCTAAGTCATCCATGGTGAATTTGAAGTGATCCTATAAAGTAGGGAAAGAAATACTGAAATTTTGCTTCCCGAGCTGAAGTCACCAACTCAAATAAGTAACTTGATGATTAGAAAAGTAAGAAAGGCGTATGTTTGTATGGAATTAGTTGGCTTATAGTACTTATGTGACCAGTAAACAAATAAAGAAGTTCGATCTATTAGTCTGGGCGGTAAGATAGCTTTGGTGGGTTGTTTCTCCTAGTTCATTCAAGTGAAAGTTTTGGGTGTAAAACTCACCGCAGGACCTCACTACGCAGTGCGCCGCGTTTTGCAGGACAATAAACGAGAATGTGAGTGGAAATCAAATGCGGCTCTTAGTGGAAAAAAACACTGCGTTTACTGGAACGTGAGTTGTTCGGATAACAGCTGCTCGAAGACAACCGTCGAGATGGGTTGTTACACTTGTGCTTCATCGTAGAACAAATGCACTACTTTATTACAGTATTACTGTGTGAGATTCGAAGCTCACATGTCTGTACGGCACAGTTCCTGTACAGCGTATTACCCTTATATACTATGATAATGAATACGCCTACAAGGAAAGACCGCACAAGTTCAGGAAATTGCTGAAGTCCTGTCTTATGTTGGAATTTTCCACCCCAACATAGTTTTTATCTAAGTTGTCCTAAACACTGATTTTGCGAAAGTTAGCAAAGAGCCAATAAAGTTTCATAATTACTTACCTCACCTCCCATGTGTAATGGGACATTTCTTCTGTCAACAAATTGATTCATCATCTCTTTCGTTACGTGATGAAGTTGAGGATGACTAGGATCTAACCAGGACTTCACGACCTTAACCCTAGCTTTCGGAGCATTTTCCAAGAGCCTTTCTAAATGCTGTAGGAAACGTCGAACTTACTGTACCTTCCACGATGGGCTTAGCATCGAAGGTGATTCGAATATGATCATATCGTGCACAATACCGGGGTAGTAGTACTTGAGCGCATGAAAAATGAACTTGAAAATTTTGAAATCCTGCAAGTCCAGAGTTCAAATCTCGTTATTTTTCACTACTTGAAAAAAAAAATGAAAGAAGTACCATGTTCTTTAGGCTAGTCCCACTCATGTTTAGTACAATCGTTAGCGGATCCCCTTTCGTTTCCATTGTATGGTGCTCAAGCCAGAATACGAAAACGTTCTCAAAGCCAGTGTCACTGGTCCGGTATTGTGCGAGATGGATCCATACTGAAGTCTTCCGTTATTTCTTTTTTTCATTGATAGCTAGCAAGAGCTTGATTGAAGAGGTTTCTTAAAGGTTAAAAAAGGACTTAAATAAAAGTTTTGAGGAGATAAACGGAAGAAAAACTGAAACTAAACTTAGAAACCTAAACCTTTTTATCGATTTCGTGTTAGGTTACCAATGGAAAATGACATGCTGCCTAGTCATGCCGAAGTTAATGGAAAGTCGTCTTCCTGCTAAGATGTTCTAAATTGCAAAATCCATAATTAAATACCTACTGTACTATTCCAAATCTCCAAACGTCTTTTCAAACTATTTTTTGGACCATGTGTGGGACAGCTACGTAGCGGTTTTGGTAAAGACTTTCTCCATAACATTCTTAGCTCTAGGTTTATGCACCGCAAATGGTAAGGCTAAGCAGAAGAGACTAAGAGAAAGCTTGTTTTCATGATGAGGCATAGAAAACAACTATTGTTTCAGCAGTAACAGTCCTATCATTTCATACGTAAAGAAAGTCAAGGAAAAGAAAAGGAAAGGTTCGAATGTGTATGATGAGTGCTAGTTTTCCTACGAAGAAAAGAACTTACAAATAGGGCATTCGGTGAGGTCACGTCCATGTAGGTATGCTAGCTGACGATCAAGCAGTGGTTTCATTCCAAGGATACTGATATGTTCCACTTGGAAACTGTTTCTCCATTGTATGCATGAAGCCAACACAGCATATGTGATGTCGAGATCGTAGTTGTAGGTCCGTAGAAAAGTGTCCAACCACCAGTCCTCCGTTTGAAGACGCGCCAAGTCTTCTCGACTGCATTTGCGACAGTGTTTGTCCTGTTTACCTCCATTAGTAGTAAATTTGCCAAATAACATACACTCTTAAAAGTCCCGAAATCGAACCTGTAGTATCCTGGCGCGAAGATTTTGTACTGCACGTGTGTTCTTTTCATCTATGACCCCTTCAATCGATGACGATGGAGCCATCAGTTCTGTTATTTTAAGACATCTAAATCGGAATTTCATTAGTAGTTATTGGATGGATGTTAACTGGAATTGATAGAATTTACTACTCAAACGAAAAAATTGTGATGTGAGAAGATTGAAAAACCCGGAAGAGGAATGAAGAGAACATTTTTAGGAAATTTGTTACGAATGTGAAAAAATAAGTGGGCATCCATCAATGTCAGGTTGGGTAAACATCTTGGTTCATTCACTATAGTGCTCGTTGATGTTGATGGATTCATTGTGGAAGCAGAATGAGTAGATTTAGCAATCTCCACAATTACAGAACTATAAACACAACATCTTCGACAATTATATCAAATTATTAGGAGTCATACATTGCATTTCATTAAGAGTTACCGAAGCTTCCGGCGTTTCCATCAGGAGGCCTAGCTAAGAGTAAACCAATACCAGGATCCACCACTGTCCTGGTATCAAAGTCGAATGGTGGTAAATCTCCCTCTGATCCACAAGAGCTGCGAGTACCTGCCGTGGTGACGGCCTGGGGCAGACTTCGGCCAGGCTGTCCTCGGGATTCCAGGGAACCACAATGGCTTAACCAGCAAATCTCCGAAAAATGGTGACTATGCTAGGGCTCGCACAACTAGTGAGGACGGGCCGTTCAAGTATCAAGTAAGTATTGGGAGTCAATGGAACTAAGTACGCTGGGTATTACTGAGGCGTAGAGTGTGAATGTTTGTCGACGACGGGAGGTGTGGTCCGTGTTGGAGTATAGGCAATCGATTCGAGCGGCTCAGCAATGGGCAACTATTATGTGCCACACAGGAAGGCGCAACTGTTCAACGGGCCGCCGTAAGGGCGCTGCACTCGGCCCGTCATCTTATTGGTCGTCATTGTCGTGGTAACGAGTAGCATCTGGGAAAACACATCTGCTTGGTCCTTTTTCCCCTTTTTTGAACTCATTCTCTTCATGTAACTGGTTTGCGTTTTTTGCATGTTTATGCCATTCAGTTATCGGTGGCTTTTTGCGATAACTACGGAGAACACGTGTTGGAGATAGACGAGTGGTTGACAGACCGTGGCGCCAATGGTTCGTTGTATTCTTCAGTAGAACTGCGATCGATCCGTGATCCGTCCTTCTCATGCTTCTTTTTTAAGTCATGCCATAACATTGTGAGTAGTTCTCTTGTCTGTATTTCTTTTTAGAGTTATTCACGCTGGAGATATGTTATATACTGTGTCCCATTGATGTTCATGTTTCCTGCTTGTTCAGGTTGAGGTGCTTTTTCTTTGCCATAAGCTGGATTTTAGCATCACATCTGTTCATCTGGCTATTTCGCTGGTGACGGAATTTCTTCTTTTGCGAATCTTTTTAAGTGTTTTTGTGATTTATTAAGAGTATATCGAAGCAGAATGTTTAAAGGTGCCCTGCAATTCACTCTTGGTCGTTGGCTTGATCATGTGCCACGAACTCACCAAGCTTTCCATCTCTCTGAGATCGACGAATTCGTACCAGACTTGTCTGGGAGGATAGACAACAACGAATAGATATTTTTAAAACCGATTATCATTAAACCTCGGTAACAATGATCAATAATTTTCTACGTGATTGGGCTAACACGTGGTTAATATAAAACCTTGATTAAGTTAACGTTTGGGCATCTTGCACAGGACTAGTGTTAGTCGATTATTGCTTTCAGTATGATCTACATTGGGCGGGTAATGCGTCCTGTATGAATTCGTGCTTCATTTGCTGGCATATAGCATGGCAGTGAGTATCCTAAAACTGACGTTGCTATCGAGGTCTAATGATAAGGCACGTTAGCCGAGTGAAATGTCGTGTTAGCTCAATCACACGGAAACTTACTAGCTACTTGATACATCGATAAGGCACCTCAGATCATTGTATAGAGCAGATGTGCATTTAGTGCCACTATGAAGCTTGATGTAGTCAGGTGCCTGGAGCTTGTTGAGCAAACACGAGGTGTTACCTTATTCTTTATCGCGGTCAAGCAGACGTTTCGGCAGTGTAGCCTTTTTCAGAGTCTGGAAGGGTATATTGCTCTGAAATTTGTTACGCTAAACGCTTCACTAACTTAAACGGAAAGATTAAAATCTTATTGGTCATCACATGGTCAACAGCTTCTCCAAAACCCAGTGTTTGATGTGGGCATCAACCATATGCGAATGTAAGTGGCTGTTGTTCCTTAGTGAAAGGCATGTAAGAAACGGTTGGTTTTTTCGAGAAGCTGCCGATCATATGATTACCATTCAGAGTTTCGTTTTTCTGTTTATGTTAATGAAGCGTTTGGCATACTAAATTGCGAACCATTATACCTTTCCAGACTCTGAAGAAGACGATACAGCTGGAAAGGTCAGCTTTACCATAATAAGGAATAAAGTAACACCTTGTGTTTAGTCAAAAAGCACTTGGCCTTTGGCGAACGTCATGTCATGTGAAAAAGATTGGCTTTCGGCCAGTTTCATGTGTTTTAAAAAATCCGGTCTTCAATTTCATAGCGACTGTGCGGCGATAGCAATATATCAGTCGTCATCGAAGATCACACGTGTGCATCCGTATATCGTTGGGTATCTGTATATCATCTCACATCTATGGTTTTGATGTTCTGTCAACTTTTAGATGGTAAATGTCAGCAGCAGCGTTTCATCAGCGTTTTTCAGGTGTAGTTCACATCAGATACTGAAACATTTGATAACAACTAGTAATAGTACTCAGGAAAGCACAGATTCCTTAGTACTAGTCTAAGGTCTCGATTTACTGGACACACAGGCTGTCAACAAGGATCACTACTTGGATACATGGATGGCTCGTCTTCAGTGGTTGTGCGGACCTCAGCACAATTTCCATTTTTTTGGAGTTCTGTTGGTTTAGCTGTGGTGGTTCCCTAGAGCCCGGTGGTCAGTCCAGCCAGTCTGCAACAATCCACACCTAATTATCTGTATATGTTAACGTCCTCGAAAATGTCCGTTATATGTCAGGGATATTTGTAAGCGTCATCGTATAAAGCTGTTTCTATGACTACTGCTTAGAATTTGGCTGCCTACGCCCTTATGATTCCTACTCTTTCTTTCGAAAGAGCTGACTTTAAGTATGTAAGAGAAGAATGTGATACTGTAATCGATGAGAATTAGCTAATTCCACCATTTATGTTCCATGTAAATACCTTTGACTCGTAGTAGAACTTACAGTACGTAAACAGTAACGCATTCCAGTAGTTTAGCATGGGTTGGCAGTAAGCCAGCCACTCAGGATGTCTGCGAATGCCTGCGTCCCTGGCAGGGCTCTGGTCTCTCTGGTGCACCGCTTGTGTGATGTCGTCTCGAACCCGTCATGTAGCAACCCCTCCCAACAGATCTTCCATAGCTCAGTGCTTTTCGGTTACTACGGTTGACCACTTCGTAGTAAAGAACCAGTATGCCATCGGGGCTATGTATTGAGGAGGTGATTGGCTCTAAATGGTCGTGATAAGAGATTGTACTCGGTTCACGTCAACGAACTTGTTTTCTTCGCGTTCATTTCCACTTATCGTATTCACTGGCTGGCTGGTTTGACTACATCGTGTATCATTGTATCCTTTCGTTTCTCGGAATTTCTTCCGCAGTGTTTCTTAGCAAAAATTCATTCCTAATGCATTTCAGGTGATTCGCACTGTTTAAGAGGTCTGAATAGAATAGTGTGTGATTGTGTTCTTCATATTTTACGTCGTCATATTCATTTTCGAGATGCACATCGAGAATGTAGAGAAGTTTACGTCATGGCTTATCACGGAATTAACACCTATGTAAGTTCAAATGGTCTTGATCGAGTACTTTCTTTTCTTGCCTTTCATGAGATAAGTCTCAGTCCATAGTACGTCAGTAACCAAAACCTCTTCTTTTAGCTTCGATGCAGAGCCAGGAGCCCTGGCGAAATACGTCCTTGCTCTTCTTCATAAACCGAACATGTCCGACGAAGAGATGCATGCATTCAGTAACAGTCAACTGGAAGCGTTCTTACAAGGAAGTACGTTTATTATTTCATGTATCATGAAGACTGTCTATTCGTACCTTGCTCAATTTAACTGCACTGTGCACCATCAAGCTAAAGCTCTTGCAAAAGAAAATCATTGGAGCAATTTCTTTAAAGTGGTTTCATGAGTTTGGATGAACGTGACTATGACCTTAGTGGCTCCCTCCTATGGTGGTTGCCTTAACTAGATCGTTATCATGTAAATATGTTAGTGGCAATACGGTGATAGCAGCATCTAATGATGTGTTCATGGCAAAGACACTAATACATTACTATTGAAGATACCAAAAAATTCGTTGACAAGATGTTCTCTGTCTTGAAAGATGGCTCTTACCTCCCAAGAAGAGAGCCGTCACCAATCCCGGAGGAAGTTGTGAAGGAAAGAGTTGCCAAGCGAGAAGAATCCAAAAAGAAAGAAAGAGAAACGACTGAAACAAAAGTTCGTACTTTAATACGGGTTTTTTGTTGTCCTTTTCGACACACTTGTACGATCGATTTGTTACCGTATTTTGTCGTAAAATTTATAGCCTGCACGAGAGTTTGGACGAAGTATTGATCACAGTGAGGAACGCCGAAAGCCTCCTGTTGAGAAAGCAAGGAAAGATGACGTGCAACCGGCCGTGCGTAATGAAAAGCCAGTACGTAAGCGTATCAGTCCCCCACCTGCCGACATGGTGAAGAGGGATGCTCGAGAAAATATTCGTGAGGTGAGGGAATCCTTGCGAGATCCACGACGGAGGTCCCGATCGCGATCGCCACGAGAGCGTCGTGGGAGAGTTGGTGCACGTCGCTCTCCCAATGAGCGTTTTCGTGGAGAGAGAAGAAGAACGAGGTTAATGGATGCATTAGGAGTCTTGTGATTCAGTAGTGACGTATCGGACTGGATGAGAATTCTAAATAATCTTAGGTCCAGAAGTGGTGGACGAAGTAGATCGTCTGAACGACGTGATCGGCGATCTCCTCGACTAGATGATCGCAGGAAGAGGAGGTGTCGTGACTATGATGGTGATGATTTCGGCAACTCTTGTTTTTTTTGTTTAAAGTTGTGATATTATTTTAAGCTTTTGCAGAGAAGGGTTATTGCATGCAAGGAGATCATTGTGTATTCGATCATGGCCCAGATCCAGTGGTGGTTGACGATTCTGCGCTGGAAAAAATGGTTAAGATTCCTGAGAAGCCGACGTCTCATAATTTCACGTATGATATACTATTGTTGTTGTGTGTTGTTGGTCTTCCAAAAAGACTATTCCTGTTATTCGCTATTGCAGGATCCCACCTCCCGGATATCATCCTCCTAACCCACCTCCTCCTGGTGTTGAGCCTCTTTTTGCTGCACCTCCTCCGGGTTCTAGATCAGTCGAAGGTTATAATCCTGAGGCACCTTCTCTGAGTGGACCTGACTTCTCTATGCCACCTCCGCCAATTCCTGTTCCCATAAATACTGGAGCATGGCGTCCGAGTCCATACACTGTGCCTACGACTGCGAATGTTGTCGTCCCCACGGTTGGTCATCATTTTTTTTTGCTTGGACGTTGCAGTTTTTTTTTTTTCAATCTTCCATCCCTTGTTGGCACACCGTCAATGCTTCCATCTTCTGTCCAGGTCCAAATAGGTCGGCCATCTATTCTATTTTAAGCTGAATTCAGTGGATCTCTTTACACTACCTTAACGAATTTATAGATGACGTACGATTGTTGCGCGACATCTCGCTTACGTAGAATAAAGCGCTAATATTTTTTCTGTCTTTTGGCTTCAGTACTTTTTGGAACTCAATTTGTAAACCACTAGGACTAGAATTCATGTTTCTGACATACTTATAATGACTACAGATCGGATACGATCCGTCGGGAGGCATCCCCGTCGATCCATCATCAGCAAATGCAGTTACACGTCCCCCTGTGATGCGTAGTGGGGTTCGTGGACGTGGACGCGGTGGTGGAATAACAGGGAGATTCCATCAGACATCGAATAATCGTGGCGATGGTAAGACATTACAGGTAGGACTTCTTGATATTCCCTTTCGTATCTGTTCGAAAGAACGAAATATTTCAATACCTGGAGATGACTTGAAGTGAAGTTCACTAACTGCATTGTAGTAGGATAATTAACAGTATTGTGATATAGCTAAGTCTGTGTCAAGCTTTCTTATATTGTATGACTTTGCGTTTCAAGGTGAAAAAGATACCGCCGGAACTCAACAATATTGCTAAGTTGAACGAACACTTCGCTACATTTGGAAGCATAGTGAATATGCAGGTAACTATCGAAGTTATTATGGTCCGTATACACAGGGCTATTACTAGTATCACCAGCATTTTTTTCCCTCTCAGGTACGTTTCAATGGTGAAGCTGATGCAGCTCTGATCACATATGCTTCACGCCATGAAGCCATGTCGGCATACAAGTCTCCCCAGCCAGTCTTGAACAATCGTTTTATTAAAGTGTTCTTCTACAATCCTGACGCGGTAGCTGGAAGCGTTCCTGGTGTTGAAGGAGTACAAAGATCTGTGTTAAATTCTGGGGTTAACGTTGACAAACCCACATCCGATGCTGCTCCTTCAGCTCAGCCTCCTACGGTCGCAACTATTGAGACGTCAAAGTTCGTCAATCAGGAATTAAAGGAAGCACAAGAGAAGATAGCAGAAGCGAGACGGAAACTGAACATTGAGAAAGATAAGCAATATTCTCTCTTTATGGTGCACAAACGTCAGAGTGAGCTACTTCAAAAGCTTGTAGATCGCCAAAAAGTAATAGTGATGAAGGTAGTTTCGGTTTTTTGTTCCTTGGATAAGTTGTCTCAAACGCTTTTTTCACCATTTTTTGTTCTCAGCTGCGAACTGAAGGCGATTCAATGGAGCCTCCAGAAAAGAAACGGCATTTGGGCATTGTGAAAAAACTCATGGATAAAATTACGTCTGGTAAAAAGAGGTAGGCATATATTTTAATATGCATGCCCATCTTTTTGTATATTTCTTTTAGCTTCTCAAATTTTGACCAGAAAGTTAACGCTGTCGTTAAATAGCACTTTGTAAAGTGTGCAGATTTTTTTTTACGTAATTTAGGGATGTAAAAGGTAACAAATTGTTCGTTGGTGTTTCTAGGCAGATTTCAAAAGCAGGCACAGTTAATGGACCAAATCTAGTGTTATTCTTTATAGATTTATGATCTTTCGGCGAAATTACAAAGCTACAGTGATAGCATTGTCGAGTTGGAGAAAGTGATTTCCTCAGAGCAGAGTAAAACAAGTAAGAGATTAGATCGTGATGGAAGAACCAATGTTTGTCCGCAGTCCCCGTCTCAGGAAGGAAAAGTAGCAGTTGTACCAACTCAAAACCTTCTGAAGCGAAAAACTAATAACGGTGAGAGGCTTATTTA
The DNA here is from genome assembly GCA_018806985.1 of Angiostrongylus vasorum. NCBI lineage: Eukaryota > Metazoa > Nematoda > Chromadorea > Rhabditida > Metastrongylidae > Angiostrongylus > Angiostrongylus vasorum. The sequence continues at coordinate 1,904,607 of JADANN010000414.1, forward strand.
CGATGGTCGCTTTCTGATGTTTATCCCTGGGTAATGTATTCTAATTTCGCTTGCACTTATGCTTCTAGGAGACGAAGTGGAGGCGAAGCGGGGTTGCGCCACTGTTGTAGTCAAAGGTGTTAAGGTAGCTACCGCTTGCAACATTTGCTAACTTAGCTTTCTCTTCAAAGAACTATTTGTTAGGCAGCCGATGTTAGTAAGCTAGTGGAGCAGATGAGGAAATATGGTGACATAATGCATGTAGAAGTGGAGCAAGGAGATGATCCGGTTGTGCTTCTTACTTTCCGGAGTCAGGAAGATGCTGACCAGGTTGCTGTAGTTGTTTATTACGAGATTTGTTATTAGAGTGAGGATATTAGTCCAGTTCCATGTTTTTTAGGCTGTTGCGGACGGATGCTTATTCAAAGGACTGGTACTAGATATCACGTGGCATCGGCGACTGGAAGGTTCAGCTGGAAATTCGCCACTCAGTGCGGATAAGATGTTAGCCGGTATTGCGCAGAGCGAGGTTTGTTAAAAGTCTATTCAAACTTTGTGCAAAAATTAGCCTTGAGATTGGCTTTTTGTAGATTAACACATGTATTTCTTAACTGACGTGACCATTATAACTTTGTGGATGGATTTCTTCAGCGTATTCAGCTTTCTGCGAGAGAAAATAATTTTCTGATGCTGCGCATATTATTCTGTATGGACTATGTTTTAGTCTGATGATGAATCGTGAGAGGAATCCGCTGTTGTGTCAGCACTCGTGAATACTGCGAGGTAAAGGTCTTGAAATGTTATGGTGTGTAACCAGTTTGGACTCACACTCCGCTGGCTGTCATTTTTTGTGATCTGTTATGGAAATCACTGTCTACTACAGTAGGTTGTGATACTGGTCTTATCGTGAACTGTCATTGATTTTAGACTCCGTAATCTGACAAATCGACTTTCCTTTGATTTTCATACCATTATTGACATTATTTAGTTGAAGTGCTTGTTAGAGTTGTTTGAATGCCAATATGTTTGTTGTCATTTTCATCACAAAAGAGAGCAAGAGTGCTCCATCAGTCAATAAAACATATATATGAAGCAAGTGTTGGGCCAAAAAAAAGAATAGAAGGATATAGAAGACAGAAAAGAAAAGAAAACAGAAGAGGCATAGAAAAAGAGCCCAAAAATCAGAGACGTGACAAAGCACGTTTTTTCCATGTGATAGTTTTATATGTATGTTGTTGTTATGTTTTACGTGACGTTTTTACTAGTTCTCGCTTCGATTACGGGCAGTTTCAGAGATTTCATTCGGGTGCGTAGCTATTTCAGACCTGATGCGGGTGCTGTCATACTCTTCATATCAGATGGAATAAAATATTATACATATTATGTTCGAGTTTTCGTGGAAACTATATGGATATTTGAGACTGTGTGTTTACAGGGAGATTTGTTGTATTGGTGATGAGAGGAGTAATTTAAGTTCCGTCTACTTTGCTTTAGTGCTTGCGATTGAAGTGAGGTGAGAATGATGGTTAGAAGTAGTATAACAGAAATAGGGAAGTCAACAATGGTCTCGAGTAGTCTGCAAGTGGTAACTGCTTACGAATATATGGAACGGCTATTTGAAGGAAGAATACGATGTTGTTGTTCATCAGTTCATTATTTAATATGTCGGTATCCATTTATATCATCTTACCATCACCTTGTCATATCCTATTGGAACATCTATAAAAAAGTTTATCGGTTTTGATACAGATACGAGGATGGGGGGCTGGTCCTTATTGAATGTAAGACTGCGATGTGCATCATATCTGCGGCTAGAAAGAACTCTTTTTGCGGCGTTCAGCTCCCAACTTTATATGAATACCAAGTCGTTGTGAATATTAGTTCTTGTAGCTGCCACGCGGGTCTTTCGTGTGTAAGTTGCTGAGTCGAACGCTGGGTTACAACTTTTACGATAATAGTAGCAATAACAACAATAACAGTAGAGCGAAGTATATGGACAAGTTAAGCGATATGAAGGGATCGGATGGACACCGGACGAACACTGCGCACTTGAAGACGAAAGGCTTTGGGTTGTCTGTGTTACTTCTGTAGTGGGTGGAGCTTTGCCAGAGGGAACTAAAGACAGCGCCTAGGGAGAGGTTCTATAGGTTTTTTCTACTAGTACAATCTAATAGGGCTACATGTGAAAGGGTGCGGGTGCTTGTTCGGAAACTTCTTTGGGACGGCAGATGCTGGAAGGTACATTTAGCTGACTGCTGCTGATTCCCTTTCCAGCCACCTGCGAGGCAACTGAATGAAATGGTCGTTGAGAGACAATTTACATATATGCAAGAATAGATGTATGACGATTACAAGTAAAACTTATTGTAGAAGACTTAAGATAACACAGAAATAGGAACTATTTGAGGAATAGTTACTATAACTCTATTCTTCATTTAGAAATAACATTATCCTCTTGATGGACGAGTTCATTGAGTTATTGACTGAACTGTATTTCAACACAAGTCGGTATGAATCATTGTTAAATAAGGTGAAGAATAAAGCTCTAGGCGTTGATCAATCCCCTGAGGGATGCGCCGTACATTCGACTTCATTAAGCATCGTTGGAGGCGACTGAATGCGTATATGGCCTCTGCAATTACTCGCGGTGGTGCTCCGATGTATCGAGCCAGTGCTGCTATCTTCTCAGACAAATCTGGTAGCAATTTGTCGACACGAGAGGGATGGAGAGCTTGGTGGACCTGGGGCGTGGGGAGCGATCCTATGTGTATTGCAGGATGCCTCCGGCCACAGAGCTACACACAACCCCATCGAATTAATAATTGGCAAGTATGCAAAATGTAGCGATACAATATAAGCTGCATTACGCTTCCAAATGCTGACATCTTCCTATAGTGGATCGTAGGAACATGAGCTGATCAGTAGCAGACATTCCACTAAGCGTCACATTTGCCCTCCTTCCGTCTTCCGTCCCTTTATTTGTTATTATGTTGTTCGGAATTTAATGCAGGATTTGTAATCTTATTTTCCCAATGTATGTCTTGGTGATATTATTTTCCGAATGGAATACTAGTAAAAAATCGCTGTTGATCAATCCTTGAGGGATGCGCCATACATTCGAGCTCATTAGGCATCGTTAGATGTGATTGGATTCATATATGGCCTATATATAACTTACGATGGCCTAATATGTATCGAGGCGGTGCTGCTATTCTCCCAGACCGATCTGGTACCAATTTGCCGACCCCGGAATGACAGAATGCTTAGTGATTCCGAGCGCACGGGATTGCACCAGTGTATCGTAAGGTAACTTACGATGACCTCGCTACACGCGCCCACTACTATTATGTATCAACTATAATTATTTTATGCGCTTCCACTCTGTTTAATTGGACTTTTTAATTTATATATTTGCAAATTGCAAGGGTAAGAATTATCGTTGTTAGAAGGCCAACTACATATACTTATACTTCTACATATTTAAACTTGGACGTACATACCGTAAACAGTTAAAAGCATTAATGAGGTATGGGTGCAGTGAAGTGTCAGAGTATGTGCAGCATAACGTTCACTTGAGAAATTTTGCTGTGGGGAATTCGATCGTGAAGATGGTGGGAGTTGCGGACGTTCTTCTGCCACTAACGACAATGAATTTAAGGGTTTAATGGATGCACAGGAAAGCACAACTCGAAAATCTGCACAAGAACTCAGTGTAAGCACATCAAGTGTTGTAGAGTATCTAAAGATATCTTCCTCGATTATTAACCTAACATGAGGTGGACAAAGAGAAAGATTTAGTCGGCTAAAATTTCGACCTCTTCGCCTTCTTCAGAGCAGGATTGATCCGAGTCGATGATCCACAGGTGCTCATCCTCGTAATGTTGCTGTTCGTTGTCCCAACAAGTCGAATCCGGTAGAATAAAAAAATCTTACTCAATACTGGCGTTCTTTCACAGGACGGATGTCGATCTATTGCGGCCATTCAATATGATCTGCATGGATTTGACTCGATGCGACAACGAACAACCACGTTGCGAAGACGACCAGTTGTGCATCATCGAGTAGAATCACTCTGGATATGGAAAAGTCGAAGACGTCGAAACGTCAGCAGAATAAATCCTTTTTAAATAACTCGTGTTAGCTTAATAATCGAAAAACTTATCGATATTTTATCTTAGGCTTAATGAGAGTCGGTTTTGAGATATCCAAAGGTATCTGGGAAGTCGAGGAAAATCGACAAATTGATGTACAGCACGTCGCGCTTCCGACACATCGCCATATCTCACGCGATCGACGCTGTACGAGGTGGACTACGAAGCTTTGGCTCATCCATTACACCCGCCTCACCTCTTCCCTACCGACTACCACTTTTCAACTATCTGGACAACCGCAATAATGCTGAGCTATTTGCAAAACTCCGGACCTCAGGTGTTTGCGGTGGTGAACGAATGTGCTATTACCCTTTCAAGAGCTAACGCCTTCACCATCATACCATGCGGGTTCTTGGTTTCGCCTTTCTCTCAGCTAGTTCTATCGATCAGGCCATAAGCAATCATTCGTCAACGGGATCGATCTGGGGAGCCTAAATCGGCAACGAACCCAGTTAAGCTGAGGCTCTAGTCTTAATCACAATGTTATCTTTTTTATTTACTGTCTGTTACAGTTTTTTCACGACAGGTTATTATGTGTGACTCAACCGCAATAATGCTGAAATATTGCGATACGGGTGATTGCTGATGGCAGTGATCGATAGAAATAGCTGAGAGACAGGCGAAACGAAGGGACTCGCATGGTGTGGTGGTGAACGCGCTAGCCCGCGGAAAGAACAGTAGCGCTTTCGTTCCACACCACAGACACTTGCGGTTCCGAGTTTTGCAAATATCCCAGCACTATTGTGGTTGAGTCACACATAATAACCTGTCGTGAAAAATTGTAATAGGCAGTAAATAAAAAAGATAACATTATCTGGACAACTTCTTGTGCGAGCAATGCCCGGAAATCAAGCCGAGGCCGAACTTTCCTTCAACGACTTCGTTGATTCCAGAGGAATTTTAAGTAGTTCGGGTAAGTGGACATGTTTCTCGCTGTCAAAATTTTTAGATTCTAATGGTAGTCATTTTGATTAATAAAGTTTACTGTGAACTAAGATACAACTTTGGAGGTACAGGTTGAAATCTTGCAGAAAATTGTGTGCTTCGAAATCATGAAGCGTAGGAGTGGAAAATAGTAGTTGTCATTTGAAAATACGCACCAACGGGGTTACTGTACTATTGTGATCGTTGTTGAATACTGCTGTCGTTCTTGCACGACTCTCATGAAAGAAACGAAACTTCCTTCATAAGACATCTTTTGTAGTGATCCCAGAGTATGATAGCGCTAATAGGGTAAATTCATGCATTACTATCGATATTGCTAGTGGTTCTAAGTGGAATTTTGCTAAAACATTGACGTCAAACTTTTGCCGGAAATTTTATTCTTTTCTTGATTTATTATTTTCCACACGCATCCAGCACTCGCATTCTCGTCGTAGAAGGTGGGACTGAATTTGTCTGCTTCTGGATTCCAGTGTCAAATGCGTACTAAGTAAATAACATGTCTCCAGTAAAGGTGGGAATTTTTTGGTGAACTAAATATAACAGATTCCTCTACCAGATATTCGAATTTTTATAACGTTCATAAGAGCAGGCGCGTATGGCGCAGTGGTCGGGGGCGCGCTGCAACATACACGTGGAGTCGGTCCCCGCGCCCATAACCCACCAAGCCCTCCATCGCTCCGGGATGGGCAAATTGGTACCAGACTTGTCTGGGACGATAGCAACACTAAGTCGATACGTGGTTTTGCCACCGCGAGTCATTTTAAAGGCTATATATGCATTCAATCACCTCCAAACGATGCTTAATGAAGTCGAATGCATGACACACTCTCAGCGATTGATCAACGCTGAGAGCTTTTATCCTTTATCATAAAAGTACTTCACCGACATCGATCAATTTTTTGTGCACAGATGAAGTATGCGGCATTGCTCGATACGGTGTCTATAAGGGCAATTCCATTATCATTATACATCATTTAAGATATAGTCTTGTAAGCCAGTGTGACATTAGAAGCAATGATCGACAAAACGGGGCAGTAAAGAAAATGTACGCGTCGCTTTTTTCGTTGACTCTTCGTCTTCGACTTTTCAGCTATCTAGCAAATCCGTGGCGCTGAAAGAATGGTGGGGTATGTCGTGAAGTGCATATATGATTTCTGATTTAAGGTAGCACAGAGCAACTATGCCTCCCGTCCCTCCGTAGTCGGTGGACTGGTGCAAGAGTTGGGTTAGAGAAGTTTTCTCGGTTCCGCAAAAGCCGACGATTGTTGTAGGTAAAAAATTTGGGAACGATCTATAAGTGTTACCGATAACGAGTGCGAAACTACGAAGCGCATGGAAAAAAAATGATGGGCTCTGCGCAGTATCTGAAGTCGGGTCATATAATGTTAACTATTTATTTACTGCCTATTACAATTTTTCACAGCAGGTATTGTGTGATAGAACCACAATGATGCCGAGATGTTTGCAAAACTCCGGAGAGCAGGTGTCTGCGGTCGGGAACGAATGCGCTTTTCCGCTTTCCGGGGGACTAACGCGTTCAACACCACACCATGGGGGTCCTTGCTAGCCGAAGCTTTGCAAATATCTCAGAGTCATTGTGGTTGTATCACACATAATACCCTGCCGTCCAAAGTTGTAATAGGCAGTAAATAAAAAGTTAACATTGTGATTTCGACTACAGCCTCAGCCTAACTGGGATCATTACCGACTTGAGTTTCCCAAATCAATCCTGTTGACGGGTGACTGCGAATGGCATTGGTTAATAGAAAATCAGTTGAGAGAAAGGCGAAACGAAGGACCCGCATGGTGTGGTGGTGCCCCGGAAAAAGGGTACTAGTGCGTTCGCTCCCCATTGCAAACCCCTGCGGTCCACAGCTCTGTAAATATCTCAGCATCATTGTGGTTGTATCGGGTCGTATAATTAAACAAATTATCCTGTATTCACGCATCCCGTAAAGTTAACACATCAACATGCTGAGTCATTTGATTCTTAGTAGTACAGAACTAGTAGGACCGTAAAGACTCTGTTATTACCTTATCAACACATTAACAACAAATCATATTAGAAGAACGTAAAAATCATACGAGTGTGTAATGCGCAAGCCCCCCGGAAAGGGTAATCGTGGTTCGATCTGGCTCGCGGTCTAAGTTTTGCGAATATCTCAATACAGACAATGATGCGGTTGTGTTTCACATTGTACTCTGCCATAAAAATTGTAGTAGCTAGCAAATAAAAGATTAGCACTCACTTTTATTTTGTAAGACGAATAATTATCACTTCCAACTTGTAAATAGCGGTATGAATTTTTCTTCAAGCGTTTAGGGAAATAGAAAATTGGATCCTATTAAATCCTGAGTCCTGAGAATATTCCGCTGACGCGGGCATGGGCTTTCACTTCAGAAAAGTATGGCTTGACGTCAATGAGATATTTTTTGAAGAGATATTCATAGGAAAAACTGATGGCCTTGCAATTCCTACCAAGCTCTTCAATCGTTTTTTTCAATAGATTCGGCAGTTCTTTTCCTAAAGACTTGAACATTCTACGGATGAGGTGCATTCATAGCGATGCAGTTTGCTCAAGGTGCGATTGGCTGGAACTCTCACCCACATTTTTAACATGGAGACGACATTTCTCTACTTGTATATTTTGTTTAAGTGCACTATACGTTGCTTGCGGCACTGCTTTCTTTCCATGCCAGTGTAGCTTGCTCGAATTTGAAAACACATTTGCTCATTATTCCTATTGAAGTATTCTGCTGATCACTTAGATCTTTTATCTAGCCACTCAATTCAAACATACGTGGACTGTCGTCATCAGTTTCACTTGAGAGTGCTTTGGATTCCAATCGCCGAAGCAACTACCGTTAATAATTGAGGCCTATTAATCTATGCAAAATTTTTCCACACTGAGAGGGAAAAAGGTGAGACCACCTTTTCCTCTCGAGCAGTTTATCATGAACCGCTGAAAAAATTTATAACTTCTTCAGGAAAATGTACTAAACGGTTAGCTTCTGTCAACTGTTGTTCTGCAAATTGAAAGATTTAAAGAGGCTTTCTCTGCAGGTTCGATATGGGTTGCGGTCGAGTACAATAATTGTTTTGAAATCAGTTTCAAAGTTTCCCTTTATTTTCCACTTAGGGAAGGTTTTTAACTTCAATTCACTTCCTCAAACAAACTGATTTAGTTTTTCATTTCGAGACACAACTGTTCAAACTTCATCGGTTCGCGTTCAGCACTTCGAGTACGGAGTTTTTGCCTTCGCTGAGATGTTCACTCAAATGTCTTGAAGAGTGAGTAGTAAGACGAGTAAGGTCGCTTGGCTGAAAGTTTTTGACCTATCTGATGTCGCTGCTTTTCTTCTCTTGTTGTTCTTCAATTATTTTCTGACTTGCATCATCTACGGTCACGAACACTTCTGGAAGAATTGTTCTCATTCAAAATGATCGCAACATTCAACGTCATCGCTCAGAATATTTCCACCCTAATCCATAATGTATAGTCTTACTTTTTAACGCTCTGGACATAAAATCTTTCCCTCGTAACTATTTAGTTGCTACCTACCTTCACCAATACAAGCACCGAAGCAGTCGCGTTTTCGGTGCTTTTTATTCTATTCTTATCTAACGGTGAGATCTTTGTTAAACTAAGTCCTACTACTGTATTGATAAATTGACCAGAGAAGTTCAATGAACGTCTTACACGAGTTTCGGCCATTTCCCGGCCACATCATGCTCACATACTTTCCTATTACGTTGTTCAGAAATAAATGAATATTTCAAAATATTTGTTGTTTTGATGTATCTTTTACCACTAAAATGCTCTTTGTATCTTGCAATATTAAATATTATTAGAAAGCTGGTTTTATGCTCTTTCTGAGCATTTCTTTTTTATCCCTTCAAAAGCTTTTTTTTAAAAACCAATTTTGAGCTTTGCAATTTTAGATGTCAAAAATGAATTTTCGTTAAATTTTCTTTTATAAGTTCAAACTCAGTCGTAGTGCAGCAGAGGTGGCTCGAAACTTTAATGAAGTTAAGGGTGGACGTAGTTTTGGTGAAGCAGTGGTTCCGGAAATTCCGATCTGGAGATTTCGACCTCGAAGATGAGGAGGGCCGGCCGCGGATGTCCCGACGAACTTCACGACAACGAATTGAAGGGACTAGTAAAAGCAAACACGAGAACAACTTTTCGAGAGCTTAGAGAACAGCTTGGCGTAAGCACAGGAACAATTTATACCCACTTGAATCGCATAGGAAAGACAAAAAAAACAAGTGAGTGCCGCACGAATTAAACGGTAATAAAAGAAATCGCCGTTTTGAAGTGTCGTCTGCTACTATACTGCACAACAAAAACGACACCTTCCTTGATCGAATTGTGACGTGTGTCGAAAAAGTGGACTCTGTGCGACAACCGGCGACGATCAGCTCAATGGTTGGATTGCAATCAGACTCCACCGCACTTGCCAAAGCCGAAATTGCACCAAAAAACAGTAATGGTGACTGTTTGGTGGTCTGCAGCCGGTCTGAATCATTGCACCATTGAATGCGGGCGAAACTGTTACATAGGAGTTGCCAACAAATCGACGAAATCCACCGTAAACTCCAACAATAACGACAGGCTTTAGTCAACAGAAAACGACCAATCCATCTCAACGACAACGCCCTGCCCCACATTGCGGAACCAGCGCTACAGAAGTTGGACGATTTGGGCTACGAAACTTTACCGTATTCAAACCATATTCATCAGACCTCTCGTCTACTGACTATCACTTCTTCAAGCACCTTAACAACTTCCTGCGCGAGAAATGATTCACCAGTAACGATGACGCAAAGAATGCTTTCAACGAATTCATCGCTCCAGAACTCCAGAATGTTACGCAACTGGAATAAGCGAACTTCTTTCAATGTGTAAATAGATTCAAATGGTTTTTATCTTCATTAATAAAGTTTTGCTTGAAGCAAGTTATGACGTTTTGAAAAATATAGTTTAAAATGCTCATTTATTTCTTAACAACCTAATACAAATACTCTTTTTTTACTATTTAATCAACTTATCTTATCACATTTTAATGTGATTAGTAAACTATTAAATGAATGCGACTTGATAGTTGGCATCTTATACAACCACCTTTTGAACTATTGCCTTAGTTCCACAACGACTCTACCCAGTGTAGTTATCGATAATTCTCATAAATCAACTATCTATGCGAGTTAAACAAAAGGAAACAAGGCAAAGCGTATCAAATAGTGGGAAAATGCAGTTTATTCGCCTCAAGAAGCTTGATCATTGAGCTGACCATAGACACTAAACACTTCTGGGATTCAGTAACGATGGAAAGTTGCCTACCAGCTGGCTAAACACACAGATAGAACATTAAATGAATAAAAAGTGTACGAATAAAAAATGTTCACATTCAGTATACAAAAACGAAAGCTTGAATTGTAATCGAAGAACCTGACTGAGTAAGGGCACCCACAATAACGAAGCACCGAATTCAATGACTGTAGGCATCAGATGCATTTAAAACTAAACGGTAATACTGGGGCCCAAAAAGTAATACATAGTTCTTTCTCCTGTGTGGCAGTCTCGTAAAATAACTCGATCCGTATTGATCAACGGATTACGGTATTCGATGAGAAGTGCTCAGCTCATTCCCCGTGATCGTACACATTTGATGGTCTCGCAACGATTTACTCTATAGGGGGAACCACCCCTGACACCTCCACCAAAAGGCTGGATGATCGGCAAGATTGCAGTTACCTCGGCGACCCACTCCTCTTTTTTCAATCGCCTATCAGAAATTCGTCTTCGTTGGCTTGAAAACTTTTGCTTCTTAACGATGAACGCCCGAAAACACCGCATTCACCTTGTGACCAAGCCTGCATAGAAACGGCGACACTCAGTCTCTTCACAATCTCTTCCATGGATAGATATAGCAGAGTTTCAACAATGGTCCTACGTAGACGACTAGTCTTATAAAAGCCGGGTGAGACGGAAATTTCTAGGAATGTGCATTAAATCAGTACGCATGTTCATTCTTTAGTTTGCCGGCGATCCCAAACAGTGGATATCTTCATGAGAGAGTGAGCAATAATAAAGGCGACTTTAGAACACTTTTTCTAAAATAGATGATTGAGCCGACACGAGGTTAATGTGAAAAACTTCCATTCGGCTACTTCTTCAGAGCTACGTTGATCCGAGTTGAAGGTCCTAAGCTGTCCACAACAACGAAACGTAGTGAAAGTTATTAAGGTAGGTTAGTTGCCGTAAAGTTAAAGTTAGTGATATTGCCATGCTACGAGCCAGCAAATGAAGTATTGACCACTACAGGACTCAATGCTCGCCAAAAAAGATCATATTGGGTGGTGATAGCAGATCAACTTTCGTCCTGTATAAAACGGTACAGCCGAGTGAAGTTAACGATAACTGTGGCACCTAGAGCTATACCTACACCTACGCCTGCACACCTACACCCACGCCTATGCCTGCACACATACACCTGCACACCTACACTCACATCTACACCTGCACACACACACACACATACATACATACATACATACATACATACATACATACACACACACACACACACACACACACACACACACAAACACAAGGTCCTGGGTAACAAGGAAGAAAGAAAGCAACTAATAAACGTACAAACCAACACAAATAGTGGTGAGAACTCACCAATTATGATTTCACAAGACAACAGTGAAAGTGTTGATTTGCATGAAATAGTGCACTGTTTGAAAAGGAAGTGTGAATCAACAACCATTGGCATTGCCTAGTTACCTTCTTCAGTCGAACGATGTGCTGCATTTTCTCGGCACGACTACGGAGATCTACATGGCCCGAACGATCGGTGGTGGACAATCGACTCGAACTGTTGCTGCTTTAATGAAGGCGAAGTCGCCGAAACGCGGCCAAGTAAAGTTTTAAGAAACAATTCGTGTTATCTTAACCTTTTTATTTACTGCCTATTCTTTTTTAAAGGCAGGGTATGTTGCAAAATAAAAAGAAAATGTTACTCCCCGGAAAAAGGCAATAGCGCGTTCGTTCCGCACCGCAGACACCTGCGGTCCGGAGTTTTGCAAATATCTCAGCATGAAAGAAATTCGTGTTATCTTAATCATCTAAGAAACTATTGGGTATTGACGCTGAGGTCAAAGGAAAACCAGTTCTTGGAAATCTCTTCTATACCGCTTGTAAAATTCTTGGCTTCTCAAATATTCTAATGATCAAGAAATAATAATGAGTTTTGAGAAATCAGAAATGGTAGTCGTGGTTGAAGAAGAATTAATCATCAATATCATTTGAAACATAATGTTTGGCTATTTAAAGCAGGTGTGCACACTCTTCAAAAGTGATTAAAAATGGGAGAACTGGGAAAGCCTCCTTCACTGATACCCATTACTAGTTTATCATACGAAATTTGGAACTACAGTAAGAAATTTTAGCCTCATGTGAAAAACAGAAATTATGCAAACAGAACTAAGACACCAAAATAGTGATAACTAACAAAAAATCCAGTCTTTACTTTTTAATCACCTACATGTAACGCACAAGAAATCGATACAAAAATCTGTCCACTATCACCTTAGGTCAGAATGTCCCTTGTTTATGCAATTACTAAGGCGGTCGATTCATCTCAATGAGCGCCATCAGTCAGTCAGCAATACAATAATTGTGGATTGAAACCCGTGTTGGCTTGAACCCATTTGGGATATCTATGTTATTTGAAGACCTAGTAGAGAAGGTAGGTAACTTTCGTGGGATACAGAATAAAAAGATCCCTCGTTTCAAGACTGTGAACGTTCGAGATCTTAAACAGTCGAACCTAAAAGTTGGTGTTTCTTGTGAACGAAGTCCAAGATGAAAGTGTTGTAGAATACTAACACCTCAGTTATGGCTTGTTAAATCGTCGTCTACTTTCATCTTCACATCTGAGCTAAACATCGCGTCCGAACCAATTTGCGATTAATTTAAGATATCGCTGGTTAGAAAGCTTTCTTCAGAGCCACACTGTGTTGAGGACTTGAAAACACCTTAAAAAGGCAATGCCAGGACCCCGGAAAGAAATTGTCCAATAAGCAATAAACCTGCTTCAGAACCCAGCACACTGGGCGTTCCCGTCTTTAACGTCAGGCGGTAAGACAATCGGTGAATCGTGATTAAATCTCGGGTTGAGAAGGATGTCATTAGAATCTGATCAAAAAGCACGTCCACGATAAGCCATCAGACTGTTCGCGCCTTGCACCTATAATTCCAGAACAGCTTCCTCAAACACCAATCTTCAAGCTCTTTTCAAGGTCGCAGTTCTTATCAAATTCCATGTGGTCGCCCCTATAAGAAAAAAAATCAGGAAGAGCGACATACTTAGTTACTTGGATACTTGGATGATCCGTCCTCACTGGTTATGCGGGTCTCAGCATAATTTCCATCTTCTTCGAGTTTTGCTAGTTTAGCCAATGTGGCTCCCGGGAACCCCAAGGTCAACCTAACCAAAGTCTGCCCCAGGTCTTCACCACCGCAGGCATTCCCAGCCTTCGTGGATCACAGGGAGATTTGTCACCTGGCGGCTGGTTTGGTAGGTTTGATACCAGGACAGTGGTGGATCCTGGTACTAGTTTATTCTTAGCTGAGCTTCCTGATGAAAACGCCGTACTTCGTCTCAGCTTGAAAGACCTTACTAGGTGGATGAATCTCCCCGCTATACATCGCAGCCCGACACCAGGAACAGCTCCCAGCCACGATGATTGACAGGACTCTCGTCTTTCGTGGTGAAACAATCACGTTATTAAATGTCGGTGGCACCGGCTTTGTCCTCCATCGCCATTTGGCCATCTGCCTTCAGTCCACGTGTCGTAAGAGCTTCATTTTTTTTTATATTTTACATTTAACACGACTCGACATCATATTATCTCTGCATTCCACCATTTCTAGAATTCTGTTGTTTTTTTCTTCCATTCACTATCCATGAAGGACTTCAGATTTTGCAGATCGATTCGCCCGCTAGCTGAGGATTTTTGGTCTTGTTTATTAATGTCGTTGAATACTGCTTAATTCTCATTGCAATCTGAGGGAGCCGTGTCTGGGTGTTTCTTTGTCTTCGCAACAGGAATTTGCCATATTTTGCGAACTGGACGAAGCACACAGGCAAGTCTCGTACCAATTTCCCATCCTCGCAGAGATGGATGCCTAGCGGACTCGAGGCTAAGTTGAACCAGCGCCTTCTACTCATTGAGCGGCACCATTACCACTCGCTACCATCGACAACAAATGCAGGATCGGGAAATCCGAAATGGGGAAATATGGTGGAACCTTTTATTGGACTCCTACCCACAGTATGCCTTTTTCCAAGGAAATTCGTCTTTCTAAAAAAATTCGCCGCTCAACTACTCTATCTGAGTCACTCCATGATATAACACATGTAGAAATCAATCATTTTCTCACAAGGATGAGGTGGTTCTTGTTGGATATCTTCGTAGTCTTGTCACTCTGTACCTCGTCCAACAACTGTGCGAAGATTCTATTCAGCCACCATAAGCTGCGATGGATTCTTGTCATCACCAAAGACGAAATAGGGAAATCGTATATGAAGAGAACATTTCAACGAAATCCTATCCATACATAACTGGTGGATTGAGGAAGATCTGACAGAACACTACGAGTGGCTTATCGAAGGGCTCCAAATTTGGCGGAACAACTTTCAGTTCTTCAATCCAGAAATCTGGAAAAAAAAACCTTCACCACCACCAAGGAGTTGCTCGAGAAGAGAAATTTGAAACTTGATGCAACTACGACACGTTTAACACGGCTGCTAATAAGTTCCAGCAACAGGCCGTTGGCGGAAAATACGGTGAGTGTGCGAAGGAATTGTTTTACATCTAATGCGACTGGAATTCAGGGTTTCATGGTCTTGTGAGGTTAAGGATGTGTTTGGCCGATTAGATTGCAATCAATGACCTTTACAAGCCTAAAGAAGGTGAAATCTGTCGAAACGTCAACTACTATAAATAAATAGTAAAATAGCAAGCTTGTATCTGCTCGCTAACAAAATTCCGAATTATTTATCAACGCCGAGTTTAACAGACAGTCGATCTTGGAAATTTGCAGGAAGATATATGGAGAGCAAAGAACTAGTTTGAAGAAATGTCGTCGAAACCTTTGCGAATATGATTTTCAGTCGTCATTCCGGGTAAATGAAGATGGAATCATTACCACCTTCCATCATGATATGAAATCAATAACAGAAGACATCTACACCACCCTCTTCGGTTTCACAATCCTCATCCCAAACCACAATACTTCTGCTGGAAAAAACTCGCCCCGATTCTCTCCACTGAAGTTGACCAAAAAAATCTACATCACTATCGTCCGATATACTTGTTACGAGTACTCTACAACTTATTAATGAATATTGTCCTATTGCCCATATCAAGGATATTTGATGAGCCAAAACAGTTAATCAAGCAAGATTTCGACAGATTTTATTCTATGGACCAAATACAAAATGTATCCTGCGTTAGCGCAGTATGTCGGTAATACCATCTGTCCTTTGCCATAAACTTTGTCAACTGCGAAAGTGCGTTTCTGAGCGTCTAAATGACAAGAATCCAAACATCGTTCGATGACCAAGGAGTGGACCCGCCCTGCACATTAGCTGACTGCCATGGTAACTTCGCTACAAAAGTAGAGGTTTTTCACAGACTCCTTACTACCCCCCATGGAGACAGGGGGTCCGGCAAGAGAACACTATCTCGCGAAATGAATGAAATGAATAATGAACTCGCTCAGTTAGGACAAGAAGGGAATACGCATTGATGACAAATAACTAACAAATCTACGTTTTGATGACACATCATCATCATTTCAAAGAGTTCAAGTGAAGCAGAGACGATGAACTAAACGAAGCGAAAGGATTGGAAGAAAACCCATCGTGCCGAGACGAGCTAATCGACTTGAAAGGTTCTCCGATTAGAGAAACAGAAACCACCGACACCTCAATGGATGCTAAATTCCACGCTGACCTATTCGACTCAACACTACTAGCGGTCCGCTATGCATCAGAAGCTTGGAGAAACACCTCGACCAAGTGAAATATTCTGCGTACCAACCAAATACAGCCAAAACGATGTCTTCTGAAACTTCACCGGGACATCTGGCTGGAATATGCAGCTCGGATCATCAAAATTTGTCTTTTTCGAGATCCAGATGACGCATCGACAGCGAAACATAGACAAACCACTATACTTTAAACAATACGCAGCCATTAACGATGATCGCGAAGTAATGAGCCAAAAAGAAATTATGCTACAGCCCACAATATTCGCGATGACTCACGGACCATGTATTCGAGTCATTAAGTATCCATCTACCACAAATTATTGAGTAATATTTCCCTTGCAAAACATATTGTCAAACATACCACATCTCTCTTGATGTGGCCACACACCAGTCCCTTATGTAGTA
This sequence comes from Angiostrongylus vasorum, assembly GCA_018806985.1. Taxonomy (NCBI): domain Eukaryota; kingdom Metazoa; phylum Nematoda; class Chromadorea; order Rhabditida; family Metastrongylidae; genus Angiostrongylus; species Angiostrongylus vasorum. Next base: position 1,921,159 of record JADANN010000414.1, read on the forward strand.
TGAGATTACTAGGTGTACCTAACGACCCTAATACCATAGCTTTATAAGAGTGCTCTTTATTTCTTGCACATTTTCATCTAATGATCTTCAACGTCCAAGCATCCACGATATTGCTGGCAACTATTGGGACGCAAATTCCCTTCCTGAGTAAGAACACTGCCATGTAGAACCTAAACAGTTCATCACCACAGCCTCAAAAACCAAACTACTTATACAACGTTCCTGTCCTAAATTCAACGAGAAAACCAAAATAATTCCCCCGTTCTTAAATTGATGTAACTGAATCTATCTCCAGCAAGTAACACCGGCTCTGCAAAATTTCCAGAATGCGGCAGGCAATCCCTCACATAAATCCCAAGAAAAAGGCCCTACAAGGTCAATTTTACAATGAAAATGGCTACTTGAAAAAATGATAAGATCTCTCTCGTCTCCATGTTAAAATATATAAAAGGATACTGTGAATCACCAGGTGGTGCTTCCGCCAAACGAAAGTGATAGGACTCAGAAGGTAATTGAGAATACAAAAACATTGTAACCAGTTTTTTTATTACCGCCTATTTTTTTTCACGGCAGGATACGACGTGAAATACAACAACGACGCTGAGATATTTGCAGGTGTCTCCTGCGGGCATGGAAACTCGCTAATACCCTTTCTGGGGGCTAACGTGTTCAACACCACACCATGCGTGACCTTCGTTTCGTCTTCCTCTCAACCGTGTTTTATAGGCGATTCAGCTTTGTTTTTGGCTGCTTTATGTCTTTAAAGCGCCTATATAACACGACTGAAAAAGAGGCGAAACGAATGACACGCATGGTGTGGTTGCGAACAGTTTAGCCCCCGGAAAAAGGGTACTGGTGACGTTCGATCCCAACTGCACACCCTTGCGGTCCGAAGTTTTGCAAATATCTCAGCACCACAGTAGTTACATTTCACATCGTATCCTGCCATGAAAAAAATATAAGCAGCAAACAGAGAAGTGGTTACATCGCGATTTATACTACAGCCTCAGCTTAACTGGGTTCTTTGCCGATTTGTGCTCTATAGATCAATGCCGTTGACAATATCATTGTGTTCTTTAACTAGACGCCTTCGAAAGGAGAACGGACCATGTGTGATGTGCTGTGTCTAGTGCTATTTCAACTGCTAAACATTTCTTGTTCAATACTATTCATAAAATAAACTGAAAACGTCGAACAAATAACTGGTTCCTCTTAATTTAATCATTCACCTGCTGACATTAGAGAAACTTCAAGCGAACATTATTCAATCATGAGAAAATAAATAAATACGAGTTAATACAGTTGGCTTGACAATCTTCTTTCTGCGGAGTTAAATCATCACGTTTACAAATGAAAAAAGAATTGGTTAGACGAAACGACAGTCAAGTTTAGGTGTAACACATAGAAACGGAATACACAACACATGATAAGATGTTGAAACAATACACCTAAACGCCTAAGAAACAGCTTCGAAACAAAGCACTGCATATCAAACGGATGGGAAACTAGTGACCCTTCGGATACCAGTATGGGGGTCATAGATTTTTGAAGAGACAAAAACGAGTGAACCTTTTAAATCATGGAGAAGAATAAAATTAGAACTGGAATATCTTGCTGTTCTCAATCGACGTCCAACGTTAACGAATATTCCAATACGAGTACAGAAACTCGACCAAGACATACGATACACGCTAAACGAAAGACGTAACACACCTACAGGGAATCGAGCGTAGTTATTTTCTAGGACGTCTTCATCCTCTATTCTTCAGCTGGTTGCTCAACCAATCGAGACCCTCATAAAGGCCATCACCCGATGTCGCACAAGTAGCCTATAAAGTACTTTATGAAGAAACTAACTGACAAAGTATCCTGATGGTATATGCTGGATGTACTTGAAGTATATAATCTCGATAGTTTCTTCAACATATGCTTGAAATTTCGAATTCCTCCTAACTATCCATTTCGTAAGTCAAACATGAGCTTCAGGATTACCATAAGATTTAATGTTTACCTGGATGTACCAAGACCTGTTCCTCAGTGTATGTAATCCTAGCTTATCTGTTACTTCAGCTGCATTCATTGCATTTGGGAGATCCTGCAATATTCTTTAGTGCTTATGTATCTGAATACAAAGGTAGCTATTTAAAATATAAAGAGCTAAATGATAAAGCTGTTGGCGTTCATCTATCCCTGAAAGATTCGCCATGCATTCGACTTCATTAAGCATCGTTAGAGATGACTGAACACATATCTGGTCTATACAATGACCTACTGATGTACCGCGCTAGTGTATCCTCCCAGACAAGTATGGTACCAATCTGCCGACCCCGGAGAGATGGAAGGTTTGGTGAGCCTTGCGCGCAGGGATCGATCCCGTGTGTACTGCAGGGCGCCTTCGACCACTGCGCTACATGAGCGTATATAAAAACCGTTTACAGCAATTCCCCACCCTGTTTGTTAGCAAAGACAAGTAGAACAGCATCTCTGAGTTCGTCCTCGGCCAGCATACGCATCAGTTCTTCCCGAGCTTCACCAACACGCTCACGATCATTCGAATCAACGACAAAAATAAGTCCTACAAGTACTGAAATTCAAAGAACCGACGACGAGAAGCACCAATGGATACCCTGTTCTAGAGACGAAAACTGACTTCTACTTCAATGTGGGGCACAGATGCGAGGGAAAAAAGACTGAAAGAAAAGCCCACACTAACCTTGGGTATTCTGGAAGTAGTGCCTCCACAGAGGTCTAATCTTATCCTGACCTCCAACGTCCCACACGGTAAACGATATGTTCTTGTACTCGACTGTCTCGACATTGAAACCTAAGATTTTTGAAAGAGTATGGAGTGTTATAAGGAACACAATGGACGAAAATTTCCGAAAGAACATACCAATCGTCGGGATCGTAGTAACAATTTCACCCAACTTCAACTTGTATAGAATCGTCGTCTTACCAGCCGCATCCAATCCTACCATAAGAATTCTCATCTCCTTCTTACCAAAGAGGCCTTTGAACAGATTTCCGAAAATGTTACCCATCCTGTAATACAATAGAAACTAAAGAGGAATGATACATTCGTAGAATTCCAGAACAATCTGAGATAAAGCAGATGAACAACTAAGCCACAATCGAAGAGGAAGAATGACAAAAAAGCAGCCTTATCGGAAATATTCGATAAAGCAGCCAGAATGCAAACGTCAATCCAGCCGTTTTTCAGGTCTCCCTGGACCACAGGCAATCCAGCTGATCCCAGGGCTATTCTCTAAGTATTCTTAAGCTCTTAGGGCTCATTAGCATAAGAGAATATCACGAAGGAATCATAGAGGTGAGAATACAAAGCAAAATTGCTAGTTAAAATCGCAAGTGCGATGTCTCACCACGTCAGCACGCACACGAACGCGCCGCCGACCGGGACGGGACCGCCGCCATTGAACGTGAACATCTAAGGCTGGTGCCAAGTGTGCTGTTGAGTTCGTCAGTACAAAGTACTGGTTATTTTCGGGATTCCGTACTATTTCTCCGCACTTACTACAACTGGATACAAGTACTTGTGGGGCACTGGGGTGAGATGATTGTCAAACCGTGGCTTGATCGTGTATGTCGTTGTTATTTTCATGCTGGCATTGGTTACTCGGTGGTGTTACTTAGTGTCCTGTTAGAATAATGTCTTTCTTACTTTGTTTACAAACAAACATCCTGACTTTGTCTAGTACAAGGGTCCTTTTTGCTCTGTTATTTTAGCTTTTGAGCTCCATTCACAACCAGTGAGTGGACCGATGAGAGGAAATAAGATAGCACTTGTGGTAACTGATGAAATCATTATATGGAAGCTGCTATAGTCATAGAGAGGAGTATTGCTGAGTAGTTCAGTCCTTCTTCAGGTTTTGTAATGTTTTCAGATCGCAAAGAGAGCAGAATTCCTGGACCAAATTGTCGGCTGCGTTTGGGTTTGTGCTTGAATTCGTGATGTTCTTATCGGCTGTTGACTCGTTGTATGACCATGTTTGACTTCATTACAAGAGATCACTTGTGAGCTGTCTTAGTTTGTTCTGCACTGTGCTAAATTTTCAGTACGTAAGACTCGAATTTCTGCACAGTCCATGTAGTCGCTGTCTGCCGTTGTACGCTTCAAATCATGCTCCAAGTACATATTGTTTAACAGTTGGTCGCCGTGCATCGTGTTCACATGACTTTGACTTCCGAGTAGGATTTCAGTACAATTGTTTTGTTTCAGTTTGACATGGCAGAACATCCTGAGCGCGTCAGACCAGAGGGGCCTTTCAAATTCACCAGAGAGGGGTTCGATCTACTACTTTTAGGCTCGGTTGGTATACTCTTAACAGCGTAAGTGTCATATCGTAGAGCTTGGAAATGTCTGGGGGATGTTTTCAATTTTGTTGGTCCTGAAGGCTCCCGTACTTACATTCAGAAGATGTCGCTTCTTTTATTTACAACATAAGAGTGAAATAAGTTCATAAAACGCTTAAAATAGCTGAGATATTGTTAAGAAGCATGCTTGATAAACTGTATATGGCCGATCCTTATCTATTATCTATTTTCAGCCTCTTCTTTATAATCTATCGGCTTCTTCGGCTTCATTGGGATGAAGTAGCTGCTCGTAAACGCACAGAAGCACTGCTAGCAATGGCAGAAGATGACCAGAGAGACGGTCTTCGAGAGGCTCAGTGTCCGTTCGAATTTCGTTTGCGGGTTTCAGCGGTGACGTCTACCATAACACTTCGTGTTATAACAGAATTTGCAGTTACCGGTGGTCGACGACGTAACGTCCGTCGACGGTTACAACACCAAATCGATGACTTTGTTAATCAGATGTTGGAACAGCAAGATCCCGAATATGACGGTAAGCTGTATAAAAAGGAATGCTTGCCATATATTTTAATTTTTTATCAGGCCATAACCTTCCAACGGTTTACCGCCTCATCGTGGCTGGGAGGCGTTACTGGGTGTCGAGCTGCGATGTACAGTGAAGGATTCGTCCCCCTGGCAGGGTCTCCCACGCTGAGGAGTGGGCGTTTCTATCAGGAAGCCTAGCTAAGAGTAAACAAATACTAGGATTCACCACTGTCCTGGTATCAAACTACTTGTATGGTGGAAAGTCTTCCTCTGATCCACAAGGGCTGCAGCTGCTCGTGGTGGTGAAGACCTGGGGCAAACTTTGGGCAGCCTGACCTCGGGATTCCAGGGAACCGCAATGGCTAAACCAGCAGAATTCCGAAACAGTGGAAGTTATGCTGGGGCCCGCACAACCAGTGAAGACCAGCCATCCAAGTATCGAAGAATCAGGCCATAGACATTTGTTGAAATTATTGCAATTTATCGTTTTTTTTGGTGAAATTTTTGAGTTTAGATCCTGATCCAGAAGGTCCTTTACCGATATTTGAGAGCGATGAGAAAATCGGGAAACGTAAAGCAGCTAAGCTACAAGCCAAGGCGGAAAGAAAAGCAATGCGAGAGCAGGAACTCATTGAACGAGAAGAACGTAAAAGAAGAGAGAAGGAGAAGGAAGAAAAACTCGAGAGAGAAAGGGAAAAGGAACTCGAAGAAGAGAAGTTGGAACAACGGCGGTTGGCTAAGGAAAAAGAAGAACGCGAGAAAAGGGAACTCGAAGAATATCTGGCGGTTGGTTTATGATTTCATGTGATTTTTTCGATACTGTGGCTTTCCTCTGTGTTTTCTCAAAGTTGTTCCTTATATGTTCAAATATGCTAGGATAGGGAGAAGACTTTACTAACAACGTAGAGCCAACAAGTCTTATTTCGCTAAAGTGAGAACTGCGATGGTGCTCAGGTATGAGCAAGACTCGGAACCTCAGGTGCGTCTGCGATTACCTGCTTTTGGGTTTCGTGTGATATTCACTGCACCAACTGAGCTCACTCCATCAGCATTTATCCGCTAGCGGGAATGATCTGGGTAGCACAAATCGGCATTGGAACCAGTTAAGCTGACGCTTCTTGAAACCGAGATTCTGTTTTGCTCACATCTCATCATCGTTGTGGTCATATTTCATATAATGGCTTTCCACAAAAAAAGGAATAAACGGTAAATAAAAGTTAGAACTAAGTGAGAACTAAGATGCGCTTTTTGGAATTGGGACTAAGGTTGCTGAGATGCCAAGTTGGCGTTCGTGCTTTTTGTTCCTATCTGCTTCATACCAGCAGATATCTTTGTATAGGAAAACTGTTCTTCGGTATCTTCGGCTCACCGTCAGTGTTAATTATGTCAACACAAACTAACATTTGGAAGTTTCACTGTGGTCACGCTTTCGAATGAAATTGGTCAACGATGCGAATATTCTACTCTGCTTTCGTTATAGGCTACATCTAAAAAGAAAAGTTTCTTTTTATAAATAGTTCATATCCGAGTTGCCTATTTGTAGTGGTTATTAGGTGAATCAGTATCAGTGGTTAAACAAGATATTTTTTTCTAGTTGAAATCCTCGTTCGCCGTGGAGGAGGAGGGTTTCGATCAAATTGAAGAAGAGGAATCAAACAACCTCATGGAACAATTTGCTGAATATGTGAAAACGAGCAAGGTCTGTGGTGCATTGGTGATCCTTTCGGAGGCGACACCTTTCTTGGTTACAGCGCTCAATATCTGGTTTTTGATAGATTGTTAATATGGATGAACTTGCTGCACATTTTGGGCTTAAGTCGGATGAAGCGATATCACGACTGCACTATTTTCTCGACAACGGGTTTCTTCAAGGCGTCATGGATGATCGTGGAAAGTTTATCTGTATCACTGATGACGAGTTAAATGCAGGTGAGTCTTACATCCAGACAAAGTATATAGAAGTATATAGATTCTAACAATCACTGATTCTATATGTCTTGAATGACATCGATTTGGATTGTGGCCTAGTTGTAATTCATAGAGAATTGAAGCATTCAACGTGTCACCGGGGAAAGGAGATAACAGAGCCTTATTTTACAGCAGAATCTCTGTGACAGCCGGATGGATTTTGTAAATGACAGATGGAAGTGAAGCGAACCAGTTCAAGAAGTACTGAAGCCCACACATGTGAATAAATGGCATCTGAATAAAATTCCTTCTTAACGCCGAACGTCACCGGGCCCTCACGAATTGCACTGGAGTACTGGCCAACTGTGTAACGTATAATAACATATACTTGGATGGCGCGTCTTCATTGGTCCCCAGTATAACTTCCATTCTCCGGAGATTTGCTGGTTTGCTATTGGGGTTCCCTGGAGTCCCGAGGACAGTTTGGCCAGTCTGCTCTGGGTGGTCACCACCACAGACAGTCGCCGTCCTTGTGGATCAGAGGCAGACAGTGGTGGATCGTGAATTGGTCTTAGTTTTTAGTTGGACTACTTGATGGAAACGCCGGACCCCTTCTCAGCTTGGGAGACCGTGCTAGCAGGATGAATCCCCCGCTGTATATCGCAGCCCGTCACCCTGGAACACCCATTCGGCCACAATTTGGCGGCAAACCGTTAGGAGATAACAACATATGTTAACATATAATACGGTGATATAATTTATCTATTACGGCTACTTCAAGTCGTTCGTGCGCTTGTAGCTGTTTGTCACGCTTCTACATCTGCTTCATTGGGTTGCTCTCTCACTTGTATACATATGGTGTTCAGATTCCATTATAGTCACATTTTTATTGGAAAATAACACCACATATAATTTTCACCCATTCTGTTTTTCAGTGGCGAAATTCATTAACCAGCGAGGTCGCATCACTATTCAGGAGCTTGCCGAATATAGCAACAGACTTATTCGCTTAGACAGCTAGTCATAAAGCTGAACCATCTGTTAGAAAACCACGTAAACGTTTCGTCATATTTTTTAAAATTTTCTATTCAAAGTCGAAATATGAATTTGTCCAAATATATACAGAATTATAGAGTACGAAATATCTCACGCGGAGACCCGGCAGCTTAAGGGCGTGACGCGGTCCAGTCTGAAGGGCAGGTGCAAAATCTGACGGAATCCTATTTGTTTGACTAATCACATAATATCTTTAAAGCTCGGAAGCATACGAATTGTTAGTGAGACCATTTTTCAAATACAGTGAACTCTAGAAAAAGTTCTACATCACCGGGCAGCTGCAATTCCGTATTTACAAGCTTCTCTTTGGTTATCACGGTTACATATCAAGCGAACGAGAGCCATCTCTTGCACCGGACGGACCTCCCGTATCTGCGTGTGCTGCCATTTCTTCTTCTTGCATTAAACGTAAACAAGTTCCCTGGCCAAATCGTGCATCCATGAGGATTTTCTGGATGTGCATCTTAGCGATAGCTTTCTGAAATTACTGGTGTAAAGAAATACCCAAAGGCCGATACCCCCCGTCAGCATCCATTAATTAAAAGACTGAATTATATAGTGGGTATAAAATCAAGATAAGATCTGTTAACAAAAGACAGTACTCTCAACAGAGCAAAGATCACGGCAGAACATCAGTATATGAAGCAACAGCAAGACATAGCTTTCTTTGTTCAAGTCATAACTAACAGATCACCACGTACCTCATCGTCATTTAGGATACTCAAGTTCTGGCTTATAAATTGTTGAAATTGTAGGTCAGCATCGTACTGACTCTGCTGAAGGTATCCCGACCCTAGCGATGGCGAGTGATGTTGCGGAGATGTAGAGACAGCACGTGTTTGAGATCTTAAATGATCGACCATCGAAAGTTGCATATGACGTGATTGGTGTGAACTTCCTCGTGGTACTGCCTGATGGCCACTGACCATCATTGTACTAAGTGGGGAATCACCCAACAGAGGAGAGTCGGAATCATGTTGTTCAATGACGACTGTGCGTTCCTCTATACCGTCATCGATAATGATGTCGTCCCCAAGCTGACCACCACTACTTATTGGGTTGGCTCCACTTGTCATACTAAGTGGAGGAGACTGATTCGGCAAAGACGCGCTCTGTTGTGAAGACTGAGCAGTTGATTTTGGTATTACAGCAATACGCTTTCGCGGTGGAGGATTGACACCGGAAACCATATCAGAAACATTGACAAGTCTATACATCTTCTGAGCTCCATTAGTATAGAAAGTGGTCGGGTCAACTACCATTGTCATTGTATCTTTCTTCACGTTTCCAATCATGCCTGCACTACCAGTAGCAGTCACCGTAACCCCTTCATGACCAATTTTCTGGACAAACTGCGAGGAAGATGATGGTGGTGCGTGAACAATATGGACACATTGGGATCGTGTATTCGAGGTAGCAACTCCGGTCATGGCTTTAGAAGTATGGGTCATGCTATTGCGCGCAGCACTTTCAGTCCCACTTGTAGGACCAGTGACTAATCGGATAGTGGTTTCTCCTCCAGTAGGACTAGATTGTCGTAGTAAGATATGATAACCTCCACTATGTGATTCTGACTGTGACAACCGTCTGTGTGATGTTAGCGTCGGTGTTGGTTGTTGATAACCTGAGATCATTACATCGTGGTTCACCTCGTTAAAATACACATCCTGTGCGTTCGTCGGTGACAACGACAAGTGAGATTGGGTTGACAGTGGTGCATCTTCGAAAATGTACTCGTCTATCCACTGCATAGATTCAGACAAAAGACCTCCAGATGGGCATAACTGCTCAGCAGCATCCTGTAATCATAAAAGATAACATGTCTAATATAGAAGCCCCGGTCATCGATCTCCGGCCGCTACTCTACTGCACATATATAGATGACTGTTTTGTCGTCTTCTCTACTTAGAGGAGATGGACAAATGCTTTGAATCATTGAATGAGCAGTCTGAGCTTATTAAATTCACCCGAGAGAAACCGAAAAGAAGTAGTTACCGCACGATATAAATCCAGAAGTACAGCAACCCGCCCAAGCGAAACATTTGGCCAAAAGAAAGTCCCGCTTATGTCGCCCTTTCTCAGAGATGAAGTAAGCGTATCTATTAAACGATGCTTAAAAAGGGCAGGTCTAGAGAAATCGGTAGCGATAGTTGAAATACCACCGGATAATCTACGCCGTCAGTTAGTTCGTAACCGCTTATATGACCGTCTATGTGAAACAACAAATTGCGTAATTTGCCCTTACGGCAGGGGACGGTGATTGCATGAGTTCAGGTACGACATATCTGATCTCTTGTAATGATTGCGGAGACGAATATATTGGCAAAACGGGCAGACCCTTGTGTATCCGTATAAAAGAACACCTAGATGGCAAACGAAAAGCAAGACAAAGTACCCCACAAGGCACGCATAGGATACAAAAGCATAGCGGAGACGATTTTGAAGTTAAAGTCAACATCCTCGCACGGGAGACTAAAACACCAACGCGAAAACTTCTCGAGGATTTTTGGATAAATGCCAAAAACCCCGCAATGAATAGCAGGAAGGAATGCCCAGAGGTCACACACGACCTGACCCCGCATGTTCGCATCAATTTCTGATGTGGGATGGTGCAGTCACCAACCATATGCGACTACAATCAGCTGTTGTGCACGACTAATCTTCCTCATTGGAAGTCACGAAAAAAGCGAGGAGTGTTTCGAGAAGCTGCTAATCATGTAATTACCATGGAGTTTTTCGTCTTTCTGTAAGTGTTATTGAAGCGTTTGGCCAAGTAAATTGTATATCAGTACACCCTTCCAGGCCCTGACGAAGGCGATACTGCCGAAACGTCAGCTATTGTTGTATTGTATTGTGTTTTCTACGCAAGTAAATGTATGCTGTATAACAACCTCGCGATTGCTCCACAAGAAAACGACGGATTCATATTCCCATGCCGAGGTTAAAAGAAAGTAGATCCTGGGAAAGATAACATTGTTTCTGACTAGTCCAGAAACGGGTCATAAAATCAAAACATAGCATAACAAGGGTTTGCAATATTGTGCTTACCTCTCCACGGTCCGTTTTTTTCTGGATATATTGGTCACGTAGGCGATCCCATTCATCAATAAGCAAGTTCAAATCTGCTGAAAACAATGAAAAATCTACTATACGTATTAACCCTTCCAGTCCAATTCACTTAAATGACAGTATAGAATGATACAAACTTCCAAATAAAGCAGTAAGTAGACTGTGTTATCAACAAAAGAACAAAAAACTACTCAGAACATACACTGCCAGTTCAGTTCCTCAGCGATCCTATCCCAAACTCTCATTCGAAACTTGTTGTTCTCTGGCTTATCGCGGTAAAATTCGTTGAGTGGATCGTAAAGACAAGGATTCTCACGAACGGCATTAATCAAACGCAGATGAAAATCCTCATCTGCGACATCACGTGGTTCTGACTCAGAAGCCGTCGCATTCAACACCAACTTGTCGTCGATCGATGATTCAATGGTGGGGAAAGCCTTCTCACCCTGTTCAAAGTCGTCCGTAACGACCTTCGCTAAAATGAAACAGCTAGAACGAGCAAATCTACTGGCGATACAGTTGGCAACAAATAACGATGTAACTAGACATAGTAAGCCATGAATGACGTAACGGGATATGTTGACGTACCTGATCTGGTAGGGACATTCTTCAACTCGGTCAGCTGATATTCGGCGGTTCGAGTCGACGAGTTCTGGCTGGAGGCTTGTGGTGTTGCGGACTGTTGTCGTCGAGGGTGAGCACCCGCAACTTCCATACTGAAACGAAGATCCGGAATCACGGAAAACACAACAGCAGCAATGGGAAACGCCTCAACGGCATCACATAAACTGCTTCAGGTCTATTGATCTACCGGCGATCGATAGCGACTTCTGAGGCGGGCGTCTTCGTGTTCTGGACAGGTTCTAGTGGAAAACTCACGACTCAGTGTCGACGGACGGACATCGCGCATGCGGCCGTACGGCTCCGCATACGGAGCCGACCTGGACAGGCCGGTGCTGCCGAGTGGCTTCGAAAAGCGCTCATTCGCGGTATTTCACGTCCATGCCGCGCAACCGCTCCAGAACCGCGACGCAGGCCTTCAGAAACCGCAACAACACGCTCGCGACACGACGACGACCGCGTCGCCATCCCGCTCGCGCAGAAATGAGGCGACCACGGCTCAAGACGCGGCCGCGATCGATACGCCTATCGTGGCGGGACCTACTCTGTCTATCGTCTGTACCGTCCCTTTAATATGCAGTTGAGTGTTCGCTCAGAAAATCCGCACGTTTTGTCGAGTGTAGAAGTTGTACCCTTCCGAAATCGGAGGTTAAGGTCAATAGCTTTGATTAATCCCATGAAATTCTATAGTATCGTTTTTACGATTCGCTGCCCAAAGTAATCCAGATTTGAGCTATGCAAACAGAATTCATATGATTGTTCTTCTTCATCCCACACTTTTGTTCTACCAGCCGACCGCTACGAATGGAAGAAGGGCTTCGTCTGTTCGTCCGTCGTGTGGTGGAATTGAACCTGCTACACCAAAGCAGTCTACCCGTCATTTTATTGCGCTACGGTGGTTTATTTCTAAATATTTCTTCCCCTATGGTTCCAGTTATGGCTGATTTTATAGTATACTGAGTTGATAAATAGGTAATCGTAGCACAAATAACAAATTTGAAAGGAAGTTGAGTGATCAAGGTTTTCATTTTTTTAGTGGAACCGGATTTAGTTTTTCTTTATACCGCCGACAACATCACACCCTTGGAAATTATGATGACGATGGTTACGCTTCCATTTGTCTGCGTTCATCTTTATGGAAGTACTGACTTTAACGCCTTTATATTTACCAAATTGATGTTCAGCGTTTGTACATTGGGTGGATTCCATCCATGGAAGCCATCATGGATATGGTTTCCTTAGTAGTCTTTGGCCGTCCTGGAGCTGTAATTTACTTACTTGGATACTTGGATGGCCCGTCCTCAGTGGTTGTGCGGACCCCAGCATAATCTCCACTTTTTTTCGCAGTTTTGCTGGTTTCTTCGAGATCCAGGAGAATATACATCGATAGCGAAACGTAGATGGGCCGGTCAGCATAATGAGAAGAACAGACGACAGATGGACGGAAAGAACAGTAGAGTGGACTCCAAGAGAATGCAAACGTCCCCTAGGAAGACCACCTACACGTTGGCCGGACGTGTTCGTAAACAAAGTTAATCAGCTGTACCCGCAGCTGCAGTTGTTTTACAGATCACAGTATGAGACTCGCACGCGCTACCATGCTCGAACAAGACCACCACCACGGACTACGATTGCGAGAGAAAGGAACGAATGGCATATGTAGTGAGGTCCACACAACTCGTAAAGTTCAAGTATCCAAGTTTGCTGGTTTAGCCATTGTGGTTTCCTAGAGTGCCGTGGTCAGTTAAGCCAAAGTCTGCCCCAGGCCGTCTAACCACAGGCAGTCGCCGCCCTTGTGGATCAGAAGGAGATTTACTACCATGCGACCAGTTTGATACCATGACGGTGGTTGATCCTGGTATTGGTATTGGTTTACTTTTCGCTGAACTTCCTGGTGGAAAACTCCTTCCCAGCTCGGGAGACCCCGCCAGGAGGACGAATTTCCCCGCTGGACATTGCACTCCGACACTCGGGCACACCTCCCAGCCACTATGTGGCGGTAAACTGTTGGGAGGCGAGAAGTAATTTATTGGCCCAAAACATTCCCTGTCTAAATGGACAGGCTATGGACGAATTTTAACGGTGGAACGAACGTTACGGTCTTGAAAAGTACAATGAAGTTTAATAGGAGTACCTTATCTCAATGTTTTTGGAGTCGATAGAACTGGACCCGAAGGGATTCTATTCCATGCATCCATCTAGCGACGATCACTATGGAAAACCATAGTGGAAATGAACACAGAGAAGCACTCTCGTTCACCATCTTTCTTCACGAGCAAGCAGGAGGGCTGGTATTACAGCATCTATTCATTCAGAATAGCTGGTGTTTTGGTGGTTTAGCTTTTTTCAGAGCCTGGAACCAGTCAAATTGACATGCAGCCTGGTCAGCCAAACACTTTCATATAAGCGATGGCTGAACCGCTGAACAACTGGCTATTCTGCATGAATAAATGCTGTAATAGCAACCTCGTGTTTGCTCATTAAGAAAGACAATGAATTATTGATCAATGCCGAAGTTAGAAGAAAGTCGGTCTTGTGATTTGCTACTCTCGTTCAATTGGAGCAATAAGGCCTGCTCTTTGGCTACTACGTTTTTCCCCTTCGATATTCTGTGACTGTTGACTTGAATATACGTTGCTACTCGTTTGATTTGACCATATCGAAATCTTTGCAATGTTATCGGATCCGTGAAATGAAGCTGGGCCAGAGTGGCCTTACGTCTTGCAGCTTGTGAGGCAGGGTAACTGCTGGTAATTCCTCGAAATGTGAGCATAGCTCCAAATAGGGCGCATGTAGCGCAGTTGTCGGAGGCGCGTTGCAATACACGTGGGATCGATCCCTGCGCCCTTGGCCCACCAAGCCCTCCATCCCTCTGGGATCGGCAAATTGGTACCAGACTTGTCTGGGAGGATAGCAGCACTGGCTCGATATATCGATAGGTCACTGCGAATCATTGTAAAGGCCAGATATGCATTCAATCACCTCCAACGATACTTAATGAAGTCGAATGCATGGCGCATCCCTCAGGGATTGATCAACACAGGGAGCTTTATCCTTCTATCCTTTTATGGCCCAAAAATCATCATAATGAAGATTACGATGATCCGTTATCCGGAAGGAAAATCACAAACTAGAGGTATTTTCACCGACGTCTGACATCTACACTCGTTTTTTTTACCTCGACACGACGAAGCTGGTTTTCGATAACCGACAGCGATTTCTCCATTATTAGCGCATTTCAGAAGTTGGGACTTTCTAAATTTATAGAAGAGAGTTTACTCTATCGCATTTGCCACATGTGTAATTTCTATACATTCTTTCATATTTATATATACCTGAAATTGCAACTTTTAGAAAATTGGTAGCAAAACTTAAGTTTATAAATTTTTAACTGGATAGTAGCCGCTTTCAAACATTGAGGGTACTTTTCGGACCACTATAGCTTCTTTGTGGACGAAGTCCAGCTTATTTATTTGCTGTCTTGTTCAAAATGTGGGCTTTCAAGCACAAAGGAGAACTATATATCATGGACCCTAAGAAACCTGAATTTCATCTCATTGGAACAAGAGGACATTTGTTCTGTAGGAAAGGATTGGTAGGGCTGAGATGTGCTGATCTAAAATCAAATGTGGCCATTGTTTTGGCATCGTATGCCCCCCTACAGAGGTTACGTCGTCACGTGTATGTTAGTGTTCTCATTTCCGGTGTGGATAACCGATTAGTAATACATGCCGTAGTTCGATGAATATCAAAATACTTCTGATTAACCTATGACAAGAACTCGTAAGTACATAGGAAGTATGTATAATAACAGCAGTCTGCTAAGTGCTAAGGTATTCACGACATGGGTACTAAAGTTAATTTCTTGCCAGAAGTTCCTTATGCAATGGTTTTCCCTAGGATTAAGGGCAACGTTAGTGTCCGAGTCCAAATGAATGACTTTCACTTAACCTCGGCATGAATAATTAGGAATGTACTATCTTACGAACTGTCTTTGTTTTATCTAGCGCTGAGGTCGGTATCTCTTCGTTCTTAAATACGATGGCTGACGTTTCGGCAGTTTGTCTTTCCTCAGAGGCTAGGCGTACTATACAATGCCATATTTTATTATTCGGTCGATATTTCCTAATTTCAGTGAAAATCCAATTCAAAAACCATTTCAAAAGTCTGACTATTAGGGAAAGCCCACCGTTTGAAGCGGTTAAAGTTCAGGTTATGTTTAAGGTTAGGCTATGTTATTTAGACAGTGAGTGACTTAATGGGAAGGTTTTTGGACCGGTTTTTGAATGATATTTCCATTGGAATTAGGTAATATTGACCGAATAATAATAAAATATGGTATGGTGTGAAAGATCTGGGCTCTGAGAAGGTGAAAATCGCCGAAACATCAGCCATCGTGTTTGGAAAAAAAGAGAAACCTTGCACTAGCTTAAACAAGTGCAATTCGTAAGATACTACTGAATATTCGAGTTCTTTGGCAAATGACGCTGTCATTACGAAGATGAGTTAGAAGTCAGGAAACAACTTACCAACAGAGTGTGCTGGAGTCTCAACTAAGGTAAAAGCTCAAGCCACTGGCAGTGTGTCTGACCAAAGTGCAGCAACCTTAGCAAATCTTACTTAACTGGATACTTAGACGGTCCGTCTTCACGAGCTGTGCGGACGCAAGCACATATGCAATTTGTTCCTTTATCTCGCAATCGTAGTCCATGGTGGTGGTCTTGTTCGAGCATGGTAGCGCGTGCGAGTCTCATACCGTGATCTGTAAAACAACTGCAGCTGCGGGTACAGCTGATTAACTTTGTTTATGAACACGTCCACCCAACGTATAGGTGGTCGTCCTTGGAGACGTTTGCATTCTCTTGGAGTCCACTCTACTGTTCTTTCCGTCCATCTGTCGTCTGTTCTTCTCATTATGTGACCGGCCCATCTACGTTTCGCTATCGATGTATCTCCTCTCTCCTGGATCCCGAAAATGTGACAGATTTGGAAGGTCAGAGCTTCGCATTCAGGCTAGATATTGAGAGTACCGGTTATATTTCAGAAGACATTGCTCAAGCGCTCTGTGAGTAGTGCGAAACATTCTTGACGTGATTGAAGTGTCAACCCACGTCTCTGCAGCATAACAGAGCGCTGGGAGGACCGTAGAATCGAACAGATGAGCGCGGATTTTCGGGCCTTTCAGTTGCTCAGCGGCTTCTTTGAGAGGCCCGAATGCGGTTCCTCCTTCATGTTGTTTTCCATGTTTATTGATCGCCCAAGGTATACGTCAGAGGTGGTCTTTGCAATGAGATGTCATCCAATTCAATTTTTTCGCCTTTGCACCATGGGTTTTTCATGAACTGGGTCTCCTTTCGATTTATGCCAAGTCCGATCTTTTTCCCCGCTTCGTTGTGCTCGTTGATCATCATCTCTGCTTCGCTAGTACTTCTTGAGAAGATGACGGCAAAACGAAGGTTTGATAGGAATTTTCCATCAATACGTATACCTTTCTCACCTTAGTCGAGTGACTTCATTATCCACTGCAGTGGGCACTGAACAGATTTGGCGATATTGTGTCGCCCTGTCGAGCCCCTTTTCCTATGGGTGTGGTCGGTGGAAAAGCTGTGTTTTCGTAGTGCAGTTCCGATAACAGTCGGACAGAGTTCTTATGTAGGACGCGTCCACTCCTTGGTCGACGAGCGCTGATAGGATTGCATTCGTTTCAACACTGTTAAACGCTTTTTCATAGTCGACAAAGGTTAGGGCTAAAGGCAGATGGTATACCCGACAAACTTCGATGACGCTGGACACAGTCCATGCAGCAAAATCCTTTTCAAAATCCTGCTTACTCTACTGGTTACGCCTCATCCAATGTCCTTGATATGCGTTCCAGCATAATCTTCGTGAAGAGTTTGTAGAGAACACTCAACAAGCATATGGGACGATAGTTACGAAGATCCCTTCGCTCTCCTTTCTTGGGCAGGATGGCCGTGCGTCCTCCACTGGTCTGGGATTTTTTCCTTTTGAAGGTAGGGTGTTATATGTGATTTACGAGAAGTACATGTGAATTGTGGCTTCCAGCTCTAAGGAAGTCGGCGGTAATATTATCGTATCCTGGAGCTGTGCCTCTTTTCATGCTTTCTATCGCAACTCGAACCTCCAACGAAAGAATTCCAGGTGGTTTTTCTCCAGCGGGGATATTAGGGATCCGGGACAGGGGATTGTGGAACGGAAAAGGTTGGTGTAGAACGTTTCCACTATTAATTCCATATCATGGCGGGAACTTTTGACGATCCCATCTTCGTTTATCAGAGCTGAAAGCGGAACATTATAATCACACAAGTTCCCACGGCATTTTTTCAGACTGCTTTTTTTCTGCTGCTTCCAGTAGTTTCTTCTGCTTGTACCGCTGTAGATCTTCCTGCAAAGCTATTCTGCAGCTGGCATTTATTACTAGCCATGTCAAACGTGTTGCAGTAGGATCAAGCTTCAGTTTCCTTCCTTTTCGAGCAACTGCTTTGTAGTGATGGAGATGCGATCCGATCTTCTTGCTTGAGGAACTGAGGCGAATTCGGCACAGCTTTTTAGTTCTTCGACAAGCAGTTCGTAGTCTTCGATCGGGTCTTCTTTAATCTGCCAGTCACGTTTGGATAGGACTTCGTTCAGAATGTTCTCGTCGTATACAGCTAGACTTTTTCCTTCGTGGTCGATGAAGAGAGTTCTTTTCCAGCTTGTGGCTGAATCGAATCTTCACGCGAAGAAGGCGTTGATCGGAACCAGTACAGAATGACGGGACTACCGATGTGTCAAGTAGGCACTATCTTCTGCTTGTCAGAATGTGGTCGATCTCCGCATGAGTCATGCCGTTGGATGACTCTCATGTCCAGCGGCGGCTTTCTTTCTTCTGGAAAAACGAGTTTCCATGGAAGAGACGTGCTGCGGGCAGGAGTCCTGCGAGACGGTTCCCATTTTCATTTCTTTCTCCCAATCCAAAATTTCCGATCCTGTATTCGTTCTCGTTGGCCTTTTCTATTCTGCCGTTGAAGTCTCCGACAACAAATTGATGATATACTTTATCATTGCAGATGACTTCCTCCAACTGATAGAAGAACGCATTTAATTCGTACTCATCGGCTGCGTCGCTCGGTGAGTAGCAGTTGATGATAGTGATCTTCTTATGATGCGACAGTTGAAGGCGGAGGACGGCTGTGCGAGGGGGAAAGGATCTCGTATGAGTCGACGAGATGGACAACGGACGGGGGGAACGACATAGCCTACGTCGCCGACATTTCGTGACGGGACCTTTTCTCCACGAATCACAAGGTAGATGGCCTATGTCGGTCTTCTTGATTTTTGTTTCTTGTAGTGCGATCACACAAAATTTAATGCGATCTGCGGCTACAAGAAGGGCGTGAAGATCGGCGTCTGTGGAGAGTGTTCTGGCATCATACGTGCTTAGTAAGCAACAATCTCCGTGGCGTCTCGTGTGTGTGTTCGTCAGATCCGGTTCCAATGACGTCCTGCGTAACCCGAGATTTTCTGGCCTCTTACCGGTCGTTTCACCGCCTGACGTCATAGACGGGAGCACCCAGTGTGCGGGGTACTGAGGCTGGCATGTTGCTGGTCGTGCAACTTGGTCCTCCCCTGGAGTCCTGACTTAACCTTGCAAGGGCGTATCCAGGTCTTCACCACGATGTGGATCAGAGGGAGGTGTGTTTTCGGCGACGATTCCTTCGCTCAGTCTTCCTACTAGTTGATTCGGAGAGATGTTAAAACCGAAATCAGAAACGAAAGTAGGAATGAAAAAGTAACCGACCGCTCAATGACGATGTAGAAGCAGAATCCTTAGCAAATCTCAGAACTGAAATCAAGCAGAAAATAACCAGGCTTTGAATTTGATGAAAATTTTGTATGAGCAATTGTAATTCACTCTAGAAGGATGGACGTAAATTTTTAGTGAACACCTATCCAGAACACAATCTGGTTTTTCTGCAGCAATGGAGAACGATCTAACATCACACAGTTAGATGCATGAATACCCTTGTCGAAAGGATTCAATTACTATAAAGTAGAAATCCTCTATTTCCGTTTTGCGGAAGACAATTTCACCGCGATAAGAAATGTTCAGCGCTCATATAAAAGAGAAGTTTAACACTCGAAAACTTCATTTTCCAATTATTTCGAGAAATTACTTCCATTTTCCAGAGGCAAGCGCCTTTTTTTTCCAAAACGCTCTTGATTCGACGTGGTAAGTTCTCGTCGACGACATTAATAGAACTGAATAGATGTATGGAACTGTAGAGTGGGCCTGAAGTTCGGCAAAATTCTCCGGGGGACTTCTGAATCTAGTGGATTCACGACAACGAACCGATTGTATTCGTTAGGGTGTCGAACGTTTTGAGTTTGTGCAAGCTTATGGGGATGTCTGTTTCTATCTATGAAATTAAAAAGAATGTCATTAGAAAACCGCTTTTACGTCAATCTTTCTTTTTCTTTGCTATTAACTCGAAACTATTCAGTTGGCATTAGGGATAAAAAAGGGTAAAGCTCTCGACGTTGACGAATCCCTGAGAGGTGCACCATGCGTCCGACTTCGTTGAGCTTCGTAGAGGTGATTGAATGCATATCTGGCCCATACAATAACTCGTAGCGGTCTACCGACGTATCTAGTCAGTGCAGTTATCCTCCTACACAGGCATGGCACCACAACAATCTAGCGACTTCAGAAGGATGAAGAGCTTGGTAAGCTTGGGCGCGGAATCGAACCCGTGTGTATTGCAGGACACCTCTTACCACTGCGTTACACGCAGCCCGCAGTTGGTATTCCTGAATTACGCAGGAAAATAAGAGTAAAAACCACCCTATTAGCGATTTCCCCCTGATGACGTCAGTTTCAGTCATGTTATTCGTATGTAGTTGTCGTTTCCATCAATTTTTTTTTACTAGATATCACAGCGATTGTTTTCCTTTGGGCAGAAGGGCAAATTCCTAAGTTCTTTGGTCGTTCTTGCATTTCGTTTAGCTTTCTTGAAGGAAATTCGCTATCGTACACCATCTACAATCCATTTCTTCTTAAGAATCGCTGCTCATTTTGAATGAGTGCTTTTTATAAGTATGTCTTAGTATGTATGTCTTAGCATATATTAATCGATAATCCTTTCATGGGCTTTTTACCAAGTCCTCAATAAAGTTTTTCTTTTACTCTAACTGATTTACACATGATTCTTTCTACTGTACTTCTCAAGTTCCTGTGAAACCTATTCTCTTTTTAGAGTATGACATTCGCGTTGAGAAGACTATGAGTGGACAGAAATCGTTTGTTCTCGTGTGATCGTAAGAAAAAAGATTCCACTTAAGTAGTATCACTCGAAAATGTACCATACTCATTGAACTGTGAGACGTGTCGTGGGAGTGTTGTAAAAATCGTCCAACGAGAATGGTCGGAATCGACTGGTCTCGTGATGCAGAGGACATCCAGGTTTGGTTTGACGCCGCTGTGGATTCATCTCGATACACAGCTACCCTTCTTCATCAAATCTTCAGTAGTGCTCTTCATTTCGACACTGGTAGGTACTCGTTCAGCAACTTCCATCATCCGGAGTGGTTTTTCCAACGTGTGACCTTTTTTTTTGAAACATGTGGTTTTGTTCGAGGGAGATGGGGAATGGAAATGGATACCACACAATTCCATCGCAAAGGGTTGAGACATTCGGCGTTGATCAATCTCTTAGGGATTCGTCATGCATTCGACTGTGGTATCGTAGAGGCAGCAGGATTCTTATCTGGTCTACGCAATAACTTACGAATAGCTGCAGATGTATCATCTGTGTCTTTTATCGTTTCAGACAAGTCTGGAGTGATAAATTTCACTTACCTGAAATATACCGCGCACAGAGGGCTTGGGTTTTCCTGGGGACGCAGGATCAAAACAGTGACTGTGTTTGTATTGCAGGGCATCTCTAACTAGTGCGCTTGACGCAGCCTAAGTCCTTTCATAAGTTGACGAAACTCTTGCTACTACTATATTAAATTCTAAACTCTATGTCGGCTGCAATCTCGCATCTCAGCCATGCTTGTAGAGTTGTCATGACATTTAACAACTTCTGGACCTTCAAAAAAATGCCATTTTTTGGAGTTATGCGCCTGGAGATTTACTGGTTTTCTCTTCTACTGAGGAATGAGGCGGACAACATTTCAGTAGAGGGAAATGATTGCTCGTGCCCTTCAAAATGAGCTATCGATCGGTGCGCAGCCGATGTATAGTCACCGAGGACGCCCGAGAAAAAAAAAGACTTTCCTAAATAGAGAAACAACTGCTACACTGCTGTGTCCTCGTGCAGAAGCTTAATGATAACCCCACCTGGTGTAGAATGATGCAGAGACTAATCAATCAGTGTTGATTCGGTCGTCTTTCACCTTCAAATTCTATTCTGGTTCGTCGTAAGATTGAAGAGCAGTCTATTATTCAAAAACAGAGCTGCGTTTCCGATGGCTAAAAACGATCCTCACGGTATTACGACTTTCGTTTCCGTTTCCGGAACCGTTGAATTTTTTCACGGCTTTGGTGAAATCCTAATGGTTGAGACCTTAGTGAATACCATTTGGCAACCGAAAGAACTCCATCGTCACGAACGGCAAAGCTTCACAAGAGCCAGGAAAATATTTGGACTCCCATTTTTCTTTAACCTCGGCATGACTAATGACCGTGTATTCTTTTCATTGATATGCCAACGCGTGGTTGATTAAAGAAAAACCAAACTTTATCCGACTAAAACAACAACCCCTTCGCCTTCTTCAGAGATGGATAGATCCGAGTTGATTATTCACAGTTGCATCTTTTTTCTGATATGGGTCTTAGTGAACGCATCTAGTCCAAAATGGAGCACCTTCCCGATGAAGTAACCTCACTCGGCAGCGCTCTGTTATAGAGAGCCGTTGTTGATACTGATTGTTCACCGATAATCGTGACAATCGTTCGTTTTCTCCTGACATTCCATCATGCAGAAGTAGCTACCATTATCAGCTATCAAAGAGCATTACAAAACTTCAAAAACCGACCTTCCTTTAACCTCGGCGTGACTAATCAACATATATTTTTTTTCATCGATGAGCTAAGACGACTCGGTGCGACCACGAAGACCCAAAGCGGAAGAAGGACTAACTCTGGACAATCGACTCGAATCCTGTACTGAAGAACGTGAAAGCCCTAAAACGTTAGCCAGATAAACACATTAGCTTATCAATGAAAAAAAATACCCACATCAGTATAAATGGAGAATATCGTTGTTCCCAATTGGAGACCGGTGTAATATTCGAAAGTGTACCAGCAATTGAAAGTACATTAAATTCCTCTCCAGTTACGTCATAAAGCGTAAAACCTTCGGTGTCGATCAGTCTTTGAGAGATGCGATATGCAATTGACTTCGTCGACCTTCGTAGAGGTGATTGTTAAGTATGAAGTCAATGCTACTCGCCTCCCTAAAAGTCTCTACCGTCCATTCGGAGGAACGGAAGGCCTGCTGAGTTTGGAGTGCGTGCTTGAACCAGCGAACCGACATGTAGTGTGTATTGCAGGGCACTTCTCAACCACCGTGCTATACGAGCTCCAATAGCGTTATATAAATTGTAAAGGCATTTCGTATACAACGTAGATATGAACGTTGAGCTTTCCGGCCACTAAAGCCTATAAGGACGATTTATCGAAATTATCGAATTTCCTTGAAAATCCACAGCGATTTGCAAGCCTTTACCACAAACAACGTCAACGGACTGCTTGCTAAGGGAAAACAAAAGCAATTTGAGAGATAATCGCAAATTTCCCAACCGTTCTTATTCGCGCATTAGAGTTGCTCAGTGTTCACATGATCGCCATGGTAAACACCATGCTTTTAGACAATTTCGAACACTGCAGAAGGAGTCGAATCTTTCAGAACTGCGTTGAAAGTAGGAATCTCTATGCTATTGGCGCCAAAAATACGATTTCCAGTGCCTGCAAAACTCTTGCTGTATCTCTATCGAAAAAAAACACAAAAAAACGATGTCTAAAGAAAAATGCGGTTCTAATCTCTCTTATCGGTCAAACCGTCATGGCAGAATTCCACTTGGCATCGGAGCGCTTCCTGTATCACGTGAAATTCCATTTCTCGCAAAAAAGCACAGAACGCCGCTAAGTTGAAAAGTGAATGATGTACGGTATACAGCACCCTCAGTCCGCCTCAGAGGCTGGCCACCGTACTTCGTCTCGAAAGATGTGCTGCATACAGCACATTCAATTCGCCTCAGAGGCTGGCCACCGTACTTCGTCTCGAAAGATGTGCTGCATGCAGCACATTCAATTCGCCTCAGAGGCTGGCCACCGTACTCCGTCTCGAATGATGCGCGGCATGCAGCTCATTCAATTTGCCTCAGAGGCAGGCCACCGTACTTCGTCTCGAAATGTGTGCCGCATGCAGCACTTTCAGTCCGTCTCACAAAAGCCTCAGAGGCACGCCTCCGCACTTCGTCTCGAAATATGTGCCGCATGCAGCACATTCAATTCGCCTCAGAGGCAGGCCACCGTACTTCGTCTCGAATTATGTGCCGCATGCAGCTCATTCAATTTGCCTCAGAGGCAGGCCACCGTACTTCGTCTCGAATCATGTGCCGCATGCAGCACATTCAATTCGCCTCAGAGGCAGACCACAGTACTCCGTCTCGAATGATGCGCGGCATGCAGCACATTCAATTTGCCTCAGAGGCAGGCCACCGTACTTCGTCTCGAATCATGTGCCGCATGCAGCACTTTCAGTCCGTCTCACAAAAAGCCTCAGAGGCACGCCTCCGCACTTCGTCTCGAAAGATGTGCGGCACGCAGCACATTCAATTCGCCCCAGAGGCAGGCCACCGCACTCCGCCTCGAATGATGCACGGCATGCAGCACATTCAATTTGCCTAAGAGGCAGGCCACCGTACTTCGTCTCGAATCATGTGCCGCATGCAGCACTTTCAGTCCGTCTCACAAAAGCCTCAGAGGCACGCCTCCGCACTTCGCCTCGAAATATGTGCCTCATGCAGCACATTCAATTCGCCTCAGAATCAGGCCACCGCACTCCGTCTCGAATGATGTGCCGCATGCAGCACATTCAATTCGCCTCAGAGGCAGGCCACCGTACTTCGTCTCGAATCATGTGCCGCATGCAGCACTTTCAGTCCGTCTCACAAAAGCCTCAGAGGCACGCCTCCGCACTTCGTCTCGAAATATGTGCCGCATGCAGCACATTCAATTCGCCTCAGAGGCAGGCCACCGTACTTCGTCTCGAATCATGTGCCGCATGCAGCACTTTCAGTCCGTCTCACAAAAGCCTCAGAGGCACGCCTCCGCACTTCGTCTCGAAATATGTGCCGCATGCAGCACATTCAATTCGCCTCAGAGGCTGGCCACCGTACTTCGTCTCGAAATGATGTGCTGCATGCAGCACATTCAATTCGCCTCAGAGGCTGGCCACCGTACTTCGTCTCGAATGATGCGCGGCATGCAGCTCATTCAATTTGCCTCAGAGGCAGGCCACCGTACTTCGTCTCGAAATGTGTGCCGCATGCAGCACTTTCAGTCCGTCTCACAAAAGCCTCAGAGGCACGCCTCCGCACTTCGTCTCGAAATGATGTGCCGCATGCAGCACATTCAATTCGCCTCAGAGGCAGGCCACCGTACTTCGTCTCGAATTATGTGCCGCATGCAGCTCATTCAATTTGCCTCAGAGGCAGGCCACCGTACTTCGTCTCGAATCATGTGCCGCATGCAGCACATTCAATTCGCCTCAGAGGCAGACCACAGTACTTCGTCTCGAATGATGCGCGGCATGCAGCACATTCAATTTGCCTCAGAGGCAGGCCACCGTACTTCGTCTCGAATCATGTGCCGCATGCAGCACTTTCAGTCCGTCTCACAAAAGCCTCAGAGGCACGCCTCCGCACTTCGTCTCGAAAGATGTGCGGCACGCAGCACATTCAATTCGCCCCAGAGGCAGGCCACCGCACTCCGCCTCGAATGATGCACGGCATGCAGCACATTCAATTTGCCTAAGAGGCAGGCCACCGTACTTCGTCTCGAATCATGTGCCGCATGCAGCACTTTCAGTCCGTCTCACAAAAGCCTCAGAGGCACGCCACCGCACTTCGCCTCGAATGATGTGCGGCATGCAGCACATTCAATTTGCCTCAGAGGCAGGCCACCGTACTTCGTCTCGAATCATGTGCCGCATGCAGCACTTTCAGTCCGTCTCACAAAAGCCTCAGAGGCACGCCACCGCACTTCGTCTCGAATGATGCGCGGCATGCAGCACATTCAATTCTGCCTCAGAGGCAGGCCACCGTACTTCGTCTCGAAATGATGTGCCGCATGCAGCACATTCAATTCGCCTCAGAGGCAGGCCACCGCACTTCGTCTCGAATGATGTGCCGCATGCAGCACATTCAATTCGCCTCAGAGGCAGGCCACCGTACTTCGTCTCGAATGATGTGCCGCATGCAGCACATTCAATTCGCCTCAGAGGCAGGCCACCGTACTTCGTCTCGAATGATGCGCGGCATGCAGCACATTCAATTTGCCTCAGAGGCAGGCCACCGTACTTCGTCTCGAATCATGTGCCGCATGCAGCACTTTCAGTCCGTCTCACAAAAGCCTCAGAGGCACGCCTCCGCACTTCGTCTCGAAATGATGTGCGGCATGCAGCACATTCAATTCGCCCTCAGAGGCAGGCCACCGCACTTCGTCTCGAATGATGTGCCGCATGCAGCACATTCAATTTCGCCTCAGAGGCAGGCCACCGTACTTCGTCTCGAATCATGTGCCGCATGCAGCACTTTCAGTCCGTCTCACAAAAGCCTCAGAGGCACGCCTCCGCACTTCGTCTCGAAATATGTGCCGCATGCAGCACATTCAATTCGCCTCAGAGGCAGGCCACCGTACTTCGTCTCGAATGATGTGCGGCATGCAGCACATTCAATTCGCCTCAGAGGCAGGCCACCGTACTTCGTCTCGAATCATGTGCCGCATGCAGCACTTTCAGTCCGTCTCACAAAAGCCTCAGAGGCACGCCTCCGCACTTCGTCTCGAAATATGTGCCGCATGCAGCACATTCAATTCGCCTCAGAGGCAGGCCACCGTACTTCGTCTCGAATGATGTGCGGCATGCAGCACATTTCAATTCGCCTCAGAGAAAGCTCAGAGGCCATCCGCACTTCGTCTCGAAATGATGTGCCGCATGCAGCACATTCAATTCGCCTCAGAGGCAGGCCACCGCACTTCGTCTCGAATGATGTGCCGCATGCAGCACATTCAATTCGCCTCAGAGGCAGGCCACCGTACTTCGTCTCGAATCATGTGCCGCATGCAGCACTTTCAGTCCATCTCACAAAAGCCTCAGAGGCACGCCTCCGCACTTCGTCTCGAAATATGTGCCGCATGCAGCACATTCAATTCGCCTCAGAGGCAGGCCACCGTACTTCGTCTCGAATCATGTGCCGCATGCAGCACTTTCAGTCCGTCTCACAAAAGCCTCAGAGGCACGCCTCCGCACTTCGTCTCGAAATGATGTGCCGCATGCAGCACATTCAATTCGCCTCAGAGGCAGGCCACCGTACTTCGTCTCGAATGATGTGCTGCATGCAGCACATTCAATTCGCCTCAGAGGCAGGCCACCGTACTTCGTCTCGAATGATGCGCGGCATGCAGCACATTCAATTTCGCCTCAGAGGCAGGCCACCGTACTTCGTCTCGAAATGATGTGCCGCATGCAGCACTTTCAGTCCGTCTCACAAAAGCCTCAGAGGCACGCCTCCGCACTTCGTCTCGAAATGATGTGCCGCATGCAGCACATTCAATTCGCCTCAGAGGCAGGCCACCGTACTTCGTCTCGAATGATGTGCGGCATGCAGCACATTCAATTCGCCTCAGAGGCAGGCCACCGTACTTCGTCTCGAATCATGTGCCGCATGCAGCACATTCAATTCGCCTCAGAGGCAGACCACAGTACTTCGTCTCGAATGATGTGCGGCATGCAGCACATTCAATTTGCCTCAGAGGCAGGCCACCGTACTTCGTCTCGAATCATGTGCCGCATGCAGCACTTTCAGTCCGTCTCACAAAAGCCTCAGAGGCACGCCTCCGCACTTCGTCTCGAAAGATGTGCGGCACGCAGCACATTCAATTCGCCCCAGAGGCAGGCCACCGCACTCCGCCTCGAATGATGCACGGCATGCAGCACATTCAATTTGCCTAAGAGGCAGGCCACCGTACTTCGTCTCGAATCATGTGCCGCATGCAGCACTTTCAGTCCGTCTCACAAAAGCCTCAGAGGCACGCCACCGCACTTCGCCTCGAATGATGTGCGGCATGCAGCACATTCAATTTGCCTCAGAGGCAGGCCACCGTACTTCGTCTCGAATCATGTGCCGCATGCAGCACTTTCAGTCCGTCTCACAAAAGCCTCAGAGGCACGCCACCGCACTCCGTCTCGAATGATGCGCGGCATGCAGCACATTCAATTTGCCTCAGAGGCAGGCCACCGTACTTCGTCTCGAAATATGTGCCTCATGCAGCACATTCAATTCGCCTCAGAATCAGGCCACCGCACTTCGTCTCGAATGATGTGCCGCATGCAGCACATTCAATTCGCCTCAGAGGCAGGCCACCGTACTTCGTCTCGAATCATGTGCCGCATGCAGCACTTTCAGTCCGTCTCACAAAAGCCTCAGAGGCACGCCTCCGCACTTCGTCTCGAAATATGTGCCGCATGCAGCACATTCAATTCGCCTCAGAGGCAGGCCACCGTACTTCGTCTCGAATGATGTGCCGCATGCAGCACATTCAATTTGCCTCAGAGGCAGGCCACCGTACTTCGTCTCGAATCATGTGCCGCATGCAGCACTTTCAGTCCGTCTCACAAAAAGCCTCAGAGGCACGCCTCCGCACTTCGTCTCGAAAGATGTGCGGCACGCAGCACATTCAATTCGCCCCAGAGGCAGGCCACCGCACTCCGCCTCGAATGATGCACGGCATGCAGCACATTCAATTTGCCTCAGAGGCAGGCCACCGTACTTCGTCTCGAATCATGTGCCGCATGCAGCACTTTCAGTCCGTCTCACAAAAGCCTCAGAGGCACGCCTCCGCACTTCGCCTCGAAATATGTGCCGCATGCAGCACATTCAATTCGCCTCAGAAGCAGACCACAGTACTTCGTCTTGAATGATGTGCGACATGCAGCACATTCAATTCGCCTCAGAGGCAGACCACAGTACTTCGTCTCGAATGATGTGCGGCATGCAGCACATTCAATTCGCCTCAGAGGCAGGCCACCGTACTTCGTCTCGAATGATGTGCTGCATGCAGCACTTTCAGTCCGTCTCACATAATACTCAGAGGCACGCCTCCGCTACTTCGTCTCGAATGATGCGCGGCATGCAGCACATTCAATTCGCCTCAGAGGCTGGCCACCGCACTTCGTCTCGAAATATGTGCCGCATGCAGCACATTCAATTCGCCTCAGAGGCAGGCCACCGTACTTCGTCTCGAATCATGTGCCGCATGCAGCACTTTCAGTCCGTCTCACAAAAGCCTCAGAGGCACGCCTCCGCACTTCGTCTCGAAATGATGTGCGGCATGCAGCACATTCAATTTCGCCTCAGAGGCAGGCCACCGTACTTCGTCTCGAATCATGTGCCGCATGCAGCACTTTCAGTCCGTCTCACAAAAAGCCTCAGAGGCACGCCTCCGCACTTCGTCTCGAAATATGTGCCGCATGCAGCACATTCAATTCGCCTCAGAGGCAGGCCACCGTACTTCGTCTCGAATGATGCGCGGCATGCAGCACATTCAATTCGCCTGAGAAGCAGGCCACCGCACTTCGTCTCGAAATATGTGCCGCATGCAGCACATTCAATTCGCCTCAGAGGCAGGCCACCGTACTTCGTCTCGAATGATGTGCCGCATGCAGCACATTCAATTCGCCTCAGAGGCAGACCACCGTACTTCGTCTCGAATGATGCGCGGCATGCAGCACATTCAATTCGCCTCAGAGGCAGGCCACCGTACTTCGTCTCGAATCATGTGCCGCATGCAGCACTTTCAGTCCGTCTCACAAAAGCCTCAGAGGCACGCCTCCGCACTTCGTCTCGAAATGATGTGCGGCATGCAGCACATTCAATTCGCCTCAGAGGCAGGCCACCGTACTTCGTCTCGAATCATGTGCCGCATGCAGCACTTTCAGTCCGTCTCACAAAAGCCTCAGAGGCACGCCTCCGCACTTCGTCTCGAAATATGTGCCGCATGCAGCACATTCAATTCGCCTCAGAGGCAGGCCACCGTACTTCGTCTCGAATGATGTGCGGCATGCAGCACATTCAATTCGCCTCAGAGGCAGGCCACCGTACTTCGTCTCGAATGATGCGCGGCATGCAGCACATTCAATTCGCCTCAGAGGCAGGCCACCGTACTTCGTCTCGAATGATGTGCCGCATGCAGCACTTTCAGTCCGTCTCACAAAAGCCTCAGAGGCACGCCACCGCACTTCGTCTCGAAATGATGTGCCGCATGCAGCACATTCAATTCGCCTCAGAGGCAGAGCCACCGTACTTCGTCTCGAATGATGTGCCGCATGCAGCACATTCAATTCGCCTCAGAGGCAGACCACCGTACTTCGTCTCGAAATGATGTGCCGCATGCAGCACATTCAATTCGCCTCAGAGGCAGGCCACCGTACTTCGTCTCGAATGATGCGCGGCATGCAGCACATTCAATTCGCCTCGAGAAGCAGGCCACCGCACTTCGTCTCGAAATATGTGCCGCATGCAGCACATTCAATTCGCCTCAGAGGCAGGCCACCGTACTTCGTCTCGAATCATGTGCCGCATGCAGCACTTTCAGTCCGTCTCACAAAAGCCTCAGAGGCACGCCTCCGCACTTCGTCTCGAAATGATGTGCCGCATGCAGCACATTCAATTCGCCTCAGAGGCAGACCACCGTACTTCGTCTCGAATGATGTGCGGCATGCAGCACATTCAATTCGCCTCAGAGAGCAGGCCACCGCACTTCGTCTCGAAATATGTGCCGCATGCAGCACATTCAATTCGCCTCAGAGGCAGGCCACCGTACTTCGTCTCGAATGATGCGCGGCATGCAGCACATTCAATTCGCCTCAGAGGCAGGCCACCGTACTTCGTCTCGAAATGATGTGCCGCATGCAGCACATTCAATTCGCCTCAGAGGCAGGCCACCGCACTTCGTCTCGAATGATGTGCGGCATGCAGCACATTCAATTCGCCTCAGAGGCAGGCCACCGCACTTCGTCTCGAATGATGTGCCGCATGCAGCACATTTCAGTCCGTCTCACAAAAGCCTCAGAGGCACGCCTCCGCACTTCGTCTCGAATGATGTGCCGCATGCAGCACATTCAATTCGCCTCAGAGGCATGGCCACCGCACTTCGTCTCGAATGATGTGCTGCATGCAGCACATTCAATCTCGCCTCAGAGGCAGGCCACCGCACTTCGTCTCGAATGATGTGCGGCATGCAGCACATTCAATTCGCCTCAGAGGCAGGCCACCGCACTTCGTCTCGAATGATGTGCCGCATGCAGCACTTTCAGTCCGTCTCACAAAAGCCTCAGAGGCACGCCTCCGCACTTCGTCTCGAAATGATGTGCCGCATGCAGCACATTCAATTCGCCTCAGAGGCAGGCCACCGTACTTCGTCTCGAATGATGTGCGGCATGCAGCACATTCAATTCGCCTCAGAGGCAGGCCACCGCACTTCGTCTCGAATGATGTGCCGCATGCAGCACATTCAATTCGCCTCAGAGGCAGGCCACCGCACTTCGTCTCGAATGATGCGCGGCATGCAGCACATTCAATTCGCCTCAGAGGCAGGCCACCGTACTTCGTCTCGAATGATGTGCCGCATGCAGCACATTCAATTCGCCTCAGAGGCAGGCCACCGCACTTCGTCTCGAATGATGTGCCGCATGCAGCACATTCAATTCGCCTCAGAGGCAGGCCACCGCACTTCGTCTCGAATGATGTGCGGCATGCAGCACATTCAATTCGCCTCAGAGGCAGGCCACCGCACTTCGTCTCGAATGATGTGCCGCATGCAGCACATTCAATTCGCCTCAGAGGCACGCCACCGCACTTCGTCTCGAATGATGTGCGGCATGCAGCACATTCAATTCGCCTCAGAGGCAGGCCACCGTACTTCGTCTCGAATGATGTGCGGCATGCAGCACATTCAATTCGCCTCAGAGGCATGCCACCGCACTTCGTCTCGAATGATGTGCGGCATGCAGCACATTCAATTCGCCTCAGAGGCATGCCACCGCACTTCGTCTCGAATGATGTGCCGCATGCAGCACATTTCAATTCGCCTCAGAGGCATGCCACCGCACTTCGTCTCGAATGATGTGCTGCATGCAGCACATTCAATTCGCCTCAGAGGCATGCCACCGCACTTCGTCTCGAATGATGTGCTGCATGCAGCACATTCAATTCGCCTCAGAGGCACGCCTCCGCACTTCGTCTCGAATGATGTGCTGCATGCAGCACATTCAATTCGCCTCAGAGGCATGCCACCGCACTTCGTCTCGAATGATGTGCTGCATGCAGCACATTCAATTCGCCTCAGAGGCATGCCACCGCACTTCGTCTCGAATGATGTGCGGCATGCAGCACATTCAATTCGCCTCAGAGGCATGCCACCGCACTTCGTCTCGAATGATGTGCTGCATGCAGCACATTCAATTCGCCTCAGAGGCACGCCTCCGCACTTCGTCTCGAATGATGTGCGGCATGCAGCACATTCAATTCGCCTCAGAGGCATGCCACCGCACTTCGTCTCGAATGATGTGCTGCATGCAGCACATTCAATTCGCCTCAGAGGCAGGCCACCGCACTTCGTCTCGAATGATGTGCTGCATGCAGCACATTCAATTCGCCTCAGAGGCATGCCACCGCACTTCGTCTCGAATGATGTGCTGCATGCAGCACATTCAATTCGCCTCAGAGGCACGCCTCCGCACTTCGTCTCGAATGATGTGCTGCATGCAGCACATTCAATTCGCCTCAGAGGCATGCCACCGCACTTCGTCTCGAATGATGTGCTGCATGCAGCACATTCAATTCGCCTCAGAGGCATGCCACCGCACTTCGTCTCGAATGATGTGCTGCATGCAGCACTTTCAGATTCGCCTCAGAGGCATGCCACCGCACTTCGTCTCGAATGATGTGCGGCATGCAGCACATTCAATTCGCCTCAGAGGCAGGCCACCGCACTTCGTCTCGAATGATGTGCCGCATGCAGCACATTCAATTCGCCTCAGAGGCATGCCACCGCACTTCGTCTCGAATGATGTGCGGCATGCAGCACATTCAGTCGCCTCAGAGGCATGCCACCGCACTTCGTCTCGAATGATGTGCTGCATGCAGCACATTCAATTCGCCTCAGAGGCAGGCCACCGCACTTCGTCTCGAATGATGTGCGGCATGCAGCACATTCAATTCGCCTCAGAGGCACGCCCACCGCACTTCGTCTCGAATGATGTGCCGCATGCAGCACATTCAATCCGCCTCAGAGGCAGGCCACCGTACTTCGTCTCGAATGATGTGCTGCATGCAGCACATTCAATTCGCCTCAGAGGCACGCCACCGCACTTCGTCTCGAATGATGTGCGGCATGCAGCACATTCAATTCGCCTCAGAGGCAGACCACCGCACTTCGTCTCGAATGATGTGCGGCATGCAGCACATTCAATTCGCCTCAGAGGCAGGCCACCGTACTTCGTCTCGAATCATGTGCCGCATGCAGCACTTTCAGTCCGTCTCACAAAAGCCTCAGAGGCACGCCTCCGCACTTCGTCTCGAAATGATGTGCGGCATGCAGCACATTCAATTCGCCTCAGAGGCAGGCCACCGCACTTCGTCTCGAATGATGTGCGGCATGCAGCACATTCAATTCGCCTCAGAGGCAGGCCACCGTACTTCGTCTCGAATCATGTGCCGCATGCAGCACTTTCAGTCCGTCTCACAAAAGCCTCAGAGGCACGCCACCGCACTTCGTCTCGAAATGATGTGCGGCATGCAGCACATTCAATTCGCCTCAGAGGCAGGCCACCGTACTTCGTCTCGAATCATGTGCCGCATGCAGCACATTTCAGTCCCTACAAAAGCCTCAGAGGCACGCCACCGCACTTCGTCTCGAATGATGTGCGGCATGCAGCACATTCAATTCGCCTCAGAGGCAGGCCACCGTACTTCGTCTCGAAATGATGTGCCGCATGCAGCACATTCAATTCGCCTCAGAGGCAGGCCACCGCACTTCGTCTCGAATGATGTGCCGCATGCAGCACATTCAATTCGCCTCAGAGGCAGGCCACCGTACTTCGTCTCGAATCATGTGCCGCATGCAGCACTTTCAGTCCGTCTCACAAAAGCCTCAGAGGCACGCCCACCGCACTTCGTCTCGAAATGATGTGCCGCATGCAGCACATTCAATTCGCCTCAGAGGCAGGCCACCGTACTTCGTCTCGAATGATGTGCCGCATGCAGCACATTCAATTTCGCCTCAGAGGCAGGCCACCGTACTTCGTCTCGAATCATGTGCCGCATGCAGCACTTTCAGTCCGTCTCACAAAAGCCTCAGAGGCACGCCTCCGCACTTCGTCTCGAAATGATGTGCCGCATGCAGCACATTCAATTCGCCTCAGAGGCAGGCCACCGTACTTCGTCTCGAATGATGTGCGGCATGCAGCACATTCAATTCGCCTCAGAGGCAGGCCACCGTACTTCGTCTCGAATCATGTGCCGCATGCAGCACTTTCAGTCCGTCTCACAAAAGCCTCAGAGGCACGCCTCCGCACTTCGTCTCGAAATATGTGCCGCATGCAGCACATTCAATTCGCCTCAGAGGCAGACCACCGTACTTCGTCTCGAATGATGTGCGGCATGCAGCACATTCAATTCGCCTCAGAGGCAGACCACAGTACTTCGTCTCGAATGATGTGCGGCATGCAGCACATTCAATTCGCCTCAGAGGCAGGCCACCGCACTTCGTCTCGAATGATGTGCTGCATGCAGCACTTTCAGTCCGTCTCGCCTCAGAGGCACGCCTCCGCACTTCGTCTCGAATGATGTGCGGCATGCAGCACATTCAATTCGCCTCAGAGGCAGGCCACCGCACTTCGTCTCGAAATATGTGCCGCATGCAGCACATTCAATTCGCCTCAGAGGCAGGCCACCGTACTTCGTCTCGAATGATGTGCCGCATGCAGCACTTTCAGTCCGTCTCACAAAAGCCTCAGAGGCACGCCTCCGCACTTCGTCTCGAAATGATGTGCCGCATGCAGCACATTCAATTCGCCTCAGAGGCAGGCCACCGTACTTCGTCTCGAATCATGTGCCGCATGCAGCACTTTCAGTCCGTCTCACAAAAGCCTCAGAGGCACGCCTCCGCACTTCGTCTCGAAATATGTGCCGCATGCAGCACATTCAATTCGCCTCAGAGGCAGGCCACCGCACTTCGTCTCGAATGATGCGCGGCATGCAGCACATTCAATTCGCCTCAGAAGCAGGCCACCGCACTTCGTCTCGAAATGATGTGCCGCATGCAGCACATTCAATTCGCCTCAGAGGCAGGCCACCGCACTTCGTCTCGAATGATGTGCGGCATGCAGCACATTCAATTCGCCTCAGAGGCAGGCCACCGCACTTCGTCTCGAATGATGTGCGGCATGCAGCACATTCAATTCGCCTCAGAGGCAGGCCACCGTACTTCGTCTCGAATCATGTGCCGCATGCAGCACTTTCAGTCCGTCTCACAAAAGCCTCAGAGGCACGCCTCCGCACTTCGTCTCGAAATGATGTGCGGCATGCAGCACATTCAATTTCGCCTCAGAGGCAGGCCACCGTACTTCGTCTCGAATGATGTGCGGCATGCAGCACATTTCAGTCCGTCTCACAAAAGCCTCAGAGGCACGCCTCCGCACTTCGTCTCGAAATGATGTGCCGCATGCAGCACATTCAACTCGCCTCAGAGGCAGGCCACCGCACTTCGTCTCGAATGATGTGCGGCATGCAGCACATTCAATCTCGCCTCAGAGGCATGCCACCGCACTTCGTCTCGAAATGATGTGCCGCATGCAGCACATTCAATTCGCCTCAGAGGCAGGCCACCGTACTTCGTCTCGAATGATGTGCTGCATGCAGCACATTCAATTCGCCTCAGAGGCATGCCACCGCACTTCGTCTCGAATGATGTGCGGCATGCAGCACATTCAATTCGCCTCAGAGGCAGGCCACCGCACTTCGTCTCGAATGATGTGCCGCATGCAGCACTTTCAGTCCGTCTCACAAAAGCCTCAGAGGCACGCCTCCGCACTTCGTCTCGAAATGATGTGCCGCATGCAGCACATTCAATTCGCCTCAGAGGCAGGCCACCGCACTTCGTCTCGAATCATGTGCCGCATGCAGCACATTCAATTCGCCTCAGAGGCAGACCACCGTACTTCGTCTCGAATGATGCGCGGCATGCAGCACATTCAATTCGCCTCAGAGGCAGGCCACCGTACTTCGTCTCGAATGATGCGCGGCATGCAGCACATTCAATTCGCCTCAGAAGCAGGCCACCGCACTTCGTCTCGAAATATGTGCCGCATGCAGCACATTCAATTCGCCTCAGAGGCAGGCCACCGTACTTCGTCTCGAATGATGTGCCGCATGCAGCACATTCAATCCGCCTCAAAAAGCCTCAGAGGCACGCCTCCGCACTTCGTCTCGAAATATGTGCCGCATGCAGCACATTCAATTCGCCTCAGAGGCAGACCACCGTACTTCGTCTCGAATGATGAGCGGCATGCAGCACATTCAATTCGCCTCAGAGGCAGCGCCACCGCACTTCGTCTCGAATGATGTGCCGCATGCAGCACATTCAATTCGCCTCAGAGGCAGGCCACCGCACTTCGTCTCGAATGATGTGCGGCATGCAGCACATTCAACTCGCCTCAGAGGCACGCCACCGCACTTCGTCTCGAATGATGTGCGGCATGCAGCACATTCAATTCGCCTCAGAGGCAGGCCACCGCACTTCGTCTCGAATGATGTGCGGCATGCAGCACATTCACTCGCCTCAGAGGCAGGCCACCGCACTTCGTCTCGAATGATGTGCCGCATGCAGCACTTTCAGTCCGTCTCACAAAAGCCTCAGAGGCACGCCTCCGCACTTCGTCTCGAATGATGTGCGGCATGCAGCACATTCAATTCGCCTCAGAGGCATGCCACCGCACTTCGTCTCGAATGATGTGCTGCATGCAGCACATTCAACTCGCCTCAGAGGCATGCCACCGCACTTCGTCTCGAATGATGTGCTGCATGCAGCACATTCAATTCGCCTCAGAGGCATGCCACCGCACTTCGTCTCGAATGATGTGCGGCATGCAGCACATTCAATTCGCCTCAGAGGCACGCCTCCGCACTTCGTCTCGAATGATGTGCGGCATGCAGCACATTCAATTCGCCTCAGAGGCACGCCACCGCACTTCGTCTCGAATGATGTGCCGCATGCAGCACATTCAATTCGCCTCAGAGGCACGCCCACCGCACTTCGTCTCGAATGATGTGCTGCATGCAGCACATTCAATTCGCCTCAGAGGCAGCGCCACCGCACTTCGTCTCGAATGATGTGCGGCATGCAGCACATTCAATTCGCCTCAGAGGCAGGCCACCGCACTTCGTCTCGAATGATGTGCCGCATGCAGCACATTTCAATTCGCCTCAGAGGCATGCCACCGCACTTCGTCTCGAATGATGTGCGGCACGCAGCACATTCAATTCGCCTCAGAGGCATGCCACCGCACTTCGTCTCGAATGATGTGCTGCATGCAGCACTTTCAGATACAGCCTCAGAGGCACGCCACCGCACTTCGTCTCGAATGATGTGCGGCATGCAGCACATTCAATTCGCCTCAGAGGCACGCCACCGCACTTCGTCTCGAATGATGTGCGGCATGCAGCACATTCAATTCGCCTCAGAGGCATGCCACCGCACTTCGTCTCGAATGATGTGCTGCATGCAGCACATTCAATTCGCCTCAGAGGCATGCCACCGCACTTCGTCTCGAATGATGTGCTGCATGCAGCACATTCACTCGCCTCAGAGGCACGCCTCCGCACTTCGTCTCGAATGATGTGCGGCATGCAGCACATTCAATTCGCCTCAGAGGCATGCCACCGCACTTCGTCTCGAATGATGTGCTGCATGCAGCACATTCAATTCGCCTCAGAGGCACGCCACCGCACTTCGTCTCGAATGATGTGCGGCATGCAGCACATTCACTTCGCCTCAGAGGCATGCCACCGCACTTCGTCTCGAATGATGTGCGGCATGCAGCACATTCAATCCGCCTCAGAGGCACGCCTCCGCACTTCGTCTCGAATGATGTGCTGCATGCAGCACATTTCAACTCGCCTCAGAGGCATGCCACCGCACTTCGTCTCGAATGATGTGCGGCATGCAGCACATTCACTCGCCTCAGAGGCATGCCACCGCACTTCGTCTCGAATGATGTGCGGCATGCAGCACATTCAATTCGCCTCAGAGGCATGCCACCGCACTTCGTCTCGAATGATGTGCTGCATGCAGCACATTCAATTCGCCTCAGAGGCACGCCACCGCACTTCGTCTCGAATGATGTGCCGCATGCAGCACATTCAATTCGCCTCAGAGGCATGCCACCGCACTTCGTCTCGAATGATGTGCGGCATGCAGCACATTCAATTCGCCTCAGAGGCATGCCACCGCACTTCGTCTCGAATGATGCGCGGCATGCAGCACATTCAATTCGCCTCAGAGGCATGCCACCGCACTTCGTCTCGAATGATGTGCGGCATGCAGCACATTCAATTCGCCTCAGAGGCAGGCCACCGCACTTCGTCTCGAATGATGTGCGGCATGCAGCACATTCAATTCGCCTCAGAGGCAGGCCACAGCACTTCGTCTCGAATGATGTGCGGCATGCAGCACATTCAATTCGCCTCAGAGGCAGGCCACCGCACTTCGTCTCGAATGATGTGCCGCATGCAGCACATTCAGTTCGCCTCAGAGGCATGCCACCGCACTTCGTCTCGAATGATGTGCGGCATGCAGCACATTCAATTCGCCTCAGAGGCACGCCACCGCACTTCGTCTCGAATGATGTGCGGCATGCAGCACATTCAATTCGCCTCAGAGGCACGCCTCCGCACTTCGTCTCGAATGATGTGCGGCATGCAGCACATTCAATTCGCCTCAGAGGCATGCCACCGCACTTCGTCTCGAATGATGTGCGGCATGCAGCACATTCACTCGCCTCAGAGGCATGCCACCGCACTTCGTCTCGAATGATGTGCTGCATGCAGCACATTCAATTCGCCTCAGAGGCACGCCACCGCACTTCGTCTCGAATGATGTGCCGCATGCAGCACATTCAGCTCCGCCTCAGAGGCACGCCACCGCACTTCGTCTCGAATGATGTGCGGCATGCAGCACATTCAATTCGCCTCAGAGGCATGCCACCGCACTTCGTCTCGAATGATGTGCGGCATGCAGCACATTCAATTCGCCTCAGAGGCAGGCCACCGCACTTCGTCTCGAATGATGTGCCGCATGCAGCACTTTCAATCCGTCTCACAAAAGCCTCAGAGGCACGCCCACCGCACTTCGTCTCGAAATGATGTGCGGCATGCAGCACATTCAATTCGCCTCAGAGGCATGCCACCGCACTTCGTCTCGAATGATGTGCGGCATGCAGCACATTCACATTCGCCTCAGAGGCATGCCACCGCACTTCGTCTCGAATGATGTGCGGCATGCAGCACATTCAATTCGCCTCAGAGGCATGCCACCGCACTTCGTCTCCGAATGATGTGCGGCATGCAGCACATTCAATTCGCCTCAGAGGCATGCCACCGCACTTCGTCTCGAATGATGTGCGGCATGCAGCACATTCAATTCGCCTCAGAGGCATGCCACCGCACTTCGTCTCGAATGATGTGCTGCATGCAGCACATTCAATTCGCCTCAGAGGCACGCCTCCGCACTTCGTCTCGAATGATGTGCGGCATGCAGCACATTCAATTCGCCTCAGAGGCATGCCACCGCACTTCGTCTCGAATGATGTGCGGCATGCAGCACATTCAATT
This sequence comes from Angiostrongylus vasorum, assembly GCA_018806985.1. Taxonomy (NCBI): domain Eukaryota; kingdom Metazoa; phylum Nematoda; class Chromadorea; order Rhabditida; family Metastrongylidae; genus Angiostrongylus; species Angiostrongylus vasorum. The sequence goes on from JADANN010000414.1 coordinate 1,960,849, forward strand.
CGCCTCAGAGGCATGCCACCGCACTTCGTCTCGAATGATGTGCGGCATGCAGCACATTCAATTCGCCTCAGAGGCACGCCTCCGCACTTCGTCTCGAATGATGTGCGGCACGCAGCACATTCAATTCGCCTCAGAGGCATGCCACCGCACTTCGTCTCGAATGATGTGCTGCATGCAGCACATTCAGATTCGCCTCAGAGGCATGCCACCGCACTTCGTCTCGAATGATGTGCGGCATGCAGCACATTCAATTCGCCTCAGAGGCACGCCTCCGCACTTCGTCTCGAATGATGTGCGGCATGCAGCACATTCAATTCGCCTCAGAGGCATGCCACCGCACTTCGTCTCGAATGATGTGCGGCATGCAGCACATTCAATTCGCCTCAGAGGCATGCCACCGCACTTCGTCTCGAATGATGTGCGGCACGCAGCACATTCAATTCGCCTCAGAGGCATGCCACCGCACTTCGTCTCGAATGATGTGCGGCATGCAGCACATTCAATTCGCCTCAGAGGCACGCCTCCGCACTTCGTCTCGAATGATGTGCGGCATGCAGCACATTCAATTCGCCTCAGAGGCATGCCACCGCACTTCGTCTCGAATGATGTGCGGCATGCAGCACATTCAATTCGCCTCAGAGGCATGCCACCGCACTTCGTCTCGAATGATGTGCTGCATGCAGCACATTCAATTCGCCTCAGAGGCACGCCTCCGCACTTCGTCTCGAATGATGTGCGGCATGCAGCACATTCAATTCGCCTCAGAGGCACGCCATCCGCACTTCGTCTCGAATGATGTGCTGCATGCATGCACATTCACATAAAGCCTCAGAGGCATGCCACCGCACTTCGTCTCGAATGATGTGCTGCATGCAGCACATTCAATTCAGCCTCAGAGGCACGCCTCCGCACTTCGTCTCGAATGATGTGCGGCATGCAGCACATTCAATTCGCCTCAGAGGCATGCCACCGCACTTCGTCTCGAATGATGTGCTGCATGCAGCACATTTCAGATTCGCCTCAGAGGCATGCCACCGCACTTCGTCTCGAATGATGTGCGGCATGCAGCACATTCAATTCGCCTCAGAGGCATGCCACCGCACTTCGTCTCGAATGATGTGCGGCATGCAGCACATTCAATTCGCCTCAGAGGCATGCCACCGCACTTCGTCTCGAATGATGTGCGGCATGCAGCACATTCAATTCAGCCTCAGAGGCATGCCACCGCACTTCGTCTCGAATGATGTGCGGCACGCAGCACATTCAATTCGCCTCAGAGGCATGCCACCGCACTTCGTCTCGAATGATGTGCCGCATGCAGCACATTCAATTCGCCTCAGAGGCATGCCCACCGCACTTCGTCTCGAATGATGTGCGGCACGCAGCACATTCAATTCGCCTCAGAGGCATGCCACCGCACTTCGTCTCGAATGATGTGCGGCATGCAGCACATTCAATTCGCCTCAGAGGCATGCCACCGCACTTCGTCTCGAATGATGTGCGGCATGCAGCACATTCAATTCGCCTCAGAGGCATGCCACCGCACTTCGTCTCGAATGATGTGCGGCATGCAGCACATTCAATTCGCCTCAGAGGCACGCCACCGCACTTCGTCTCGAATGATGTGCGGCATGCAGCACATTCAATTCGCCTCAGAGGCATGCCACCGCACTTCGTCTCGAATGATGTGCGGCATGCAGCACATTCAATTCGCCTCAGAGGCACGCCTCCGCACTTCGTCTCGAATGATGTGCGGCATGCAGCACATTCAATTCGCCTCAGAGGCATGCCACCGCACTTCGTCTCGAATGATGTGCTGCATGCAGCACTATTCAATTCGCCTCAGAGGCATGCCACCGCACTTCGTCTCGAATGATGTGCGGCATGCAGCACATTCAATTCGCCTCAGAGGCACGCCCACCGCACTTCGTCTCGAATGATGTGCGGCACGCAGCACATTCAATTCGCCTCAGAGGCACGCCACCGCACTTCGTCTCGAATGATGTGCGGCATGCAGCACATTCAATTCGCCTCAGAGGCATGCCACCGCACTTCGTCTCGAATGATGTGCGGCATGCAGCACATTTCACATACGCCTCAGAGGCACGCCACCGCACTTCGTCTCGAATGATGTGCGGCATGCAGCACATTCAATTCGCCTCAGAGGCATGCCACCGCACTTCGTCTCGAATGATGTGCGGCACGCAGCACATTCAATTCGCCTCAGAGGCATGCCACCGCACTTCGTCTCGAATGATGTGCGGCATGCAGCACATTCAATTCGCCTCAGAGGCATGCCACCGCACTTCGTCTCGAATGATGTGCGGCACGCAGCACATTCAATTCGCCTCAGAGGCATGCCACCGCACTTCGTCTCGAATGATGTGCTGCATGCAGCACATTCAATTCGCCTCAGAGGCACGCCACCGCACTTCGTCTCGAATGATGTGCGGCATGCAGCACATTCAATTCGCCTCAGAGGCATGCCACCGCACTTCGTCTCGAATGATGTGCCGCATGCAGCACATTCAATTCGCCTCAGAGGCACGCCTCCGCACTTCGTCTCGAATGATGTGCGGCATGCAGCACATTCAATTCGCCTCAGAGGCATGCCACCGCACTTCGTCTCGAATGATGTGCGGCATGCAGCACATTCAATTCGCCTCAGAGGCATGCCACCGCACTTCGTCTCGAATGATGTGCGGCATGCAGCACATTCAATTCGCCTCAGAGGCATGCCACCGCACTTCGTCTCGAATGATGTGCGGCATGCAGCACATTCAATTCGCCTCAGAGGCATGCCACCGCACTTCGTCTCGAATGATGTGCGGCATGCAGCACATTCAATTCGCCTCAGAGGCATGCCACCGCACTTCGTCTCGAATGATGTGCGGCATGCAGCACATTCAATTCGCCTCAGAGGCACGCCACCGCACTTCGTCTCGAATGATGTGCGGCATGCAGCACATTCAATTCGCCTCAGAGGCATGCCACCGCACTTCGTCTCGAATGATGTGCGGCATGCAGCACATTCAATTCGCCTCAGAGGCATGCCACCGCACTTCGTCTCGAATGATGTGCCGCATGCAGCACTTTCAGTCCGTCCCACAAAAGCCTCAGAGGCACGCCCACCGCACTTCGTCTCGAATGATGTGCGGCACGCAGCACATTCAATTCGCCTCAGAGGCACGCCACCGCACTTCGTCTCGAATGATGTGCGGCATGCAGCACATTCAATTCGCCTCAGAGGCATGCCACCGCACTTCGTCTCGAATGATGTGCGGCATGCAGCACATTCACATTCGCCTCAGAGGCATGCCACCGCACTTCGTCTCGAATGATGTGCGGCATGCAGCACATTCAATTCGCCTCAGAGGCATGCCACCGCACTTCGTCTCGAATGATGTGCGGCATGCAGCACATTCAATTCGCCTCAGAGGCATGCCACCGCACTTCGTCTCGAATGATGTGCGGCACGCAGCACATTCAATTCGCCTCAGAGGCATGCCACCGCACTTCGTCTCGAATGATGTGCGGCATGCAGCACATTCAATTCGCCTCAGAGGCACGCCTCCGCACTTCGTCTCGAATGATGTGCTGCATGCAGCACATTCAATTCGCCTCAGAGGCATGCCACCGCACTTCGTCTCGAATGATGTGCGGCATGCAGCACATTCAATTCGCCTCAGAGGCACGCCACCGCACTTCGTCTCGAATGATGTGCGGCATGCAGCACATTCAATTCGCCTCAGAGGCACGCCTCCGCACTTCGTCTCGAATGATGTGCTGCATGCAGCACATTCAATTCGCCTCAGAGGCATGCCACCGCACTTCGTCTCGAATGATGTGCTGCATGCAGCACTTTCAATCCGCCTCAGAGGCACGCCCTCCGCACTTCGTCTCGAATGATGTGCGGCACGCAGCACATTCAATTCGCCTCAGAGGCACGCCACCGCACTTCGTCTCGAATGATGTGCGGCATGCAGCACATTCAATTCGCCTCAGAGGCATGCCACCGCACTTCGTCTCGAATGATGTGCGGCATGCAGCACATTCAATTCGCCTCAGAGGCACGCCTCCGCACTTCGTCTCGAATGATGTGCGGCATGCAGCACATTCAATTCGCCTCAGAGGCATGCCACCGCACTTCGTCTCGAATGATGTGCGGCATGCAGCACATTCAATTCGCCTCAGAGGCATGCCACCGCACTTCGTCTCGAATGATGTGCGGCACGCAGCACATTCAATTCGCCTCAGAGGCACGCCTCCGCACTTCGTCTCGAATGATGTGCGGCATGCAGCACATTCAATTCGCCTCAGAGGCATGCCACCGCACTTCGTCTCGAATGATGTGCGGCACGCAGCACATTCAATTCGCCTCAGAGGCATGCCACCGCACTTCGTCTCGAATGATGTGCGGCATGCAGCACATTCAATTCGCCTCAGAGGCACGCCTCCGCACTTCGTCTCGAGTGATGTGCGGCATGCAGCACATTCAATTCGCCTCAGAGGCACGCCACCGCACTTCGTCTCGAATGATGTGCGGCATGCAGCACATTCAATTCGCCTCAGAGGCATGCCACCGCACTTCGTCTCGAATGATGTGCGGCATGCAGCACATTCAATTCGCCTCAGAGGCACGCCTCCGCACTTCGTCTCGAATGATGTGCGGCATGCAGCACATTCAATTCGCCTCAGAGGCATGCCACCGCACTTCGTCTCGAATGATGTGCGGCATGCAGCACATTCAATTCGCCTCAGAGGCATGCCACCGCACTTCGTCTCGAATGATGTGCGGCATGCAGCACATTCAATTCGCCTCAGAGGCACGCCTCCGCACTTCGTCTCGAATGATGTGCGGCACGCAGCACATTCAATTCGCCTCAGAGGCATGCCACCGCACTTCGTCTCGAATGATGTGCGGCATGCAGCACATTCAATTCGCCTCAGAGGCACGCCTCCGCACTTCGTCTCGAATGATGTGCGGCACGCAGCACATTCAATTCGCCTCAGAGGCATGCCACCGCACTTCGTCTCGAATGATGTGCGGCATGCAGCACATTCAATTCGCCTCAGAGGCATGCCACCGCACTTCGTCTCGAATGATGTGCGGCATGCAGCACATTCAATTCGCCTCAGAGGCACGCCTCCGCACTTCGTCTCGAATGATGTGCGGCATGCAGCACATTCAATTCGCCTCAGAGGCACGCCATCCGCACTTCGTCTCGAATGATGTGCGGCATGCAGCACATTCAATTCGCCTCAGAGGCATGCCACCGCACTTCGTCTCGAATGATGTGCGGCATGCAGCACATTCAATTCGCCTCAGAGGCACGCCTCCGCACTTCGTCTCGAATGATGTGCGGCACGCAGCACATTCAATTCGCCTCAGAGGCATGCCACCGCACTTCGTCTCGAATGATGTGCTGCATGCAGCACATTCAATTCGCCTCAGAGGCATGCCCACCGCACTTCGTCTCGAATGATGTGCGGCACGCAGCACATTCAATTCGCCTCAGAGGCACGCCACCGCACTTCGTCTCGAATGATGTGCGGCATGCAGCACATTCAATTCGCCTCAGAGGCATGCCACCGCACTTCGTCTCGAATGATGTGCTGCATGCAGCACATTCAATTCGCCTCAGAGGCACGCCTCCGCACTTCGTCTCGAATGATGTGCGGCATGCAGCACATTCAATTCGCCTCAGAGGCATGCCACCGCACTTCGTCTCGAATGATGTGCTGCATGCAGCACATTCAATTCGCCTCAGAGGCATGCCACCGCACTTCGTCTCGAATGATGTGCTGCATGCAGCACATTCAATTCGCCTCAGAGGCACGCCTCCGCACTTCGTCTCGAATGATGTGCGGCATGCAGCACATTCAATTCGCCTCAGAGGCATGCCCACCGCACTTCGTCTCGAATGATGTGCGGCATGCAGCACATTCAATTCGCCTCAGAGGCATGCCACCGCACTTCGTCTCGAATGATGTGCGGCATGCAGCACATTCAATTCGCCTCAGAGGCATGCCACCGCACTTCGTCTCGAATGATGTGCGGCATGCAGCACATTCAATTCGCCTCAGAGGCATGCCACCGCACTTCGTCTCGAATGATGTGCTGCATGCAGCACATTCAATTCGCCTCAGAGGCACGCCTCCGCACTTCGTCTCGAATGATGTGCGGCATGCAGCACATTCAATTCGCCTCAGAGGCATGCCACCGCACTTCGTCTCGAATGATGTGCGGCATGCAGCACATTCAATTCGCCTCAGAGGCATGCCACCGCACTTCGTCTCGAATGATGTGCGGCATGCAGCACATTCAATTCGCCTCAGAGGCATGCCTCCGCACTTCGTCTCGAATGATGTGCGGCATGCAGCACATTCAATTCGCCTCAGAGGCATGCCACCGCACTTCGTCTCGAATGATGTGCGGCATGCAGCACATTCAATTCGCCTCAGAGGCACGCCACCGCACTTCGTCTCGAATGATGTGCGGCATGCAGCACATTCAATTCGCCTCAGAGGCATGCCACCGCACTTCGTCTCGAATGATGTGCGGCATGCAGCACATTCAATTCGCCTCAGAGGCATGCCACCGCACTTCGTCTCGAATGATGTGCGGCATGCAGCACATTCAATTCGCCTCAGAGGCATGCCACCGCACTTCGTCTCGAATGATGTGCGGCATGCAGCACATTCAATTCGCCTCAGAGGCACGCCTCCGCACTTCGTCTCGAATGATGTGCGGCACGCAGCACATTCAATTCGCCTCAGAGGCATGCCACCGCACTTCGTCTCGAATGATGTGCGGCATGCAGCACATTCAATTCGCCTCAGAGGCACGCCACCGCACTTCGTCTCGAATGATGTGCGGCATGCAGCACATTCAATTCGCCTCAGAGGCATGCCACCGCACTTCGTCTCGAATGATGTGCGGCATGCAGCACATTCAATTCGCCTCAGAGGCATGCCACCGCACTTCGTCTCGAATGATGTGCTGCATGCAGCACATTCAATTCGCCTCAGAGGCATGCCACCGCACTTCGTCTCGAATGATGTGCGGCATGCAGCACATTCAATTCGCCTCAGAGGCACGCCACCGCACTTCGTCTCGAATGATGTGCTGCGTGCATCACATTCAGATTCGCCTCAGAGGCATGCCACCGCACTTCGTCTCGAATGATGTGCGGCATGCAGCACATTCAACTCGCCTCAGAGGCATGCCACCGCACTTCGTCTCGAATGATGTGCTGCATGCAGCACATTCAATTCGCCTCAGAGGCACGCCTCCGCACTTCGTCTCGAATGATGTGCTGCGTGCATCACATTTCAGATCGCCTCAGAGGCATTCCACCGCACTTCGTCTCGAATGATGTGCGGCATGCAGCACATTCAATCTGCCTCAGAGGCATGCCACCGCACTTCGTCTCGAATGATGTGCGGCATGCAGCACATTCAATTCGCCTCA
>JADANN010000416.1:0-68393 GCA_018806985.1 Angiostrongylus vasorum
CAAGGTAGCGATTTTCTGCTGAATAGAAAAGCTTAGGAATTGGGAAGAGCTTCTACCTCATGTGGGAGAATGATACCAAAAGCAAGTGTGCTAGAATACCCCATTCGTTCATCGCGCGTTGATTGGTTCGTTTCGCTCGTGTTACATTAATAGCAAGGCAGTTGATATCACACCCATTCTTTACCTTTTTGATAAAAAGGTGGCGAAACAAATAGTAGCTGAGATTCAGGATGTAAATGTTAATCATCTGAGATGAGGTCATTGCCTGCGTATTCGCTCATGCATGTCACACCTTAACACCCAAAAACAACTATATACCAAGTGGTTCCGGCAAACAACTAAGGGGTAAGCTTTCGTCCACCCACGCCTAAATCAAGTTCAAAAATTTCGTGTGAGATATAGCTGCAGACAAAACGAACAGCAAGTGTCTGCAGTGGAGATCAAACACGCTACTACCCTTTCCGGGAGCTAATGCGTTCACCGTCATACCATGCGGGTCCTTCATTTCGCTTTTCCCTTAGCCTTGTTTTATAGGTGCTATTTGCAATTACCCGTCAATAGGGTTAATCTGGGGAGCACAAAACGGCATTGAACCCAGTTAAGACAAGGCTGTAGTATAGATCACAATCAAATCACTTTTTATTTAGTGCCTTTCTTTTTTTTTCATAGCAGGATGTGATGCGAAGTTAGCCACTGGATAGGGTAATAGCGCGTTCGATCCCCACCGCAAGCACCTGCGGTCCGGAGTTTTGCGAATATCTCAGCATCATTGTGGTTATATTTCACGTTACACCCTGCCGTGAAAAAAACAGAATGGGCAGTAAACAAAAAGGTGACTAGTCTGTGTGGAGCGTTTGCACAATATGTTGATTGAATAAGAAGACGTTTTATTGATGCTAGAGATTGCTAAATAAGAAAGAACCAGTGACGGGCTTAACAGTAATTGGACTTCTACAAAGTATAGACCGCCATTCTACAGCGGATGGCGCAGTTGGTGCGAACAAGAACCGAAGTATTATTTTGCGTTTGTTCTCCATGTGCATTAATGAATATCGTATTTCTGTTCATAAGGCGCTAATCGCTTTTGCCCACGATTTGCCCCCTATCTGCTACCTGGTGACACGCCACCTAGCATCGCCACTTGCGGGGCGTGAGATCTCTGTATGAGTGAGATCCGCGGCGGAATTCCATAGATTGCCGAAAATGCTTTAGATAGTTCGGAAACTGTTCACGATATATTCACAGTGAGAAGCATTAGTGAAGAGGGTAAACTTTAGATGATATGAGGTCATAGAATTACAGGAGGAGGTGGTGTTGGAAGGCGAAATCGAAAGGAATCTACCTAAATTTTGGGAAACACTTGTAACAACTGTAAGCTGGGGCCCTAATTCTTGAGTCTCATTTCTCTGAAAGAATCTGGTTGCCATCCTTTAATCCAAGAGCAGAGGTAAATGCAGATGGAAGTGGAACCGCTGCTCATTGTTGCTGATGCCTTCACACAACTACAACAGAAATTAAGGGAATAACTTGATACTTGATACTTGAATGTCCCATCCTCACTGCTTGTGAGGGCCACAGCATAATCTCCATTGTTTGAAGATTTGCCGGTAAAGCCATGGTTGTTCCCTGGAATCCCGAAGTCTGCCCAGGTCTTCACCACCACATGCAGTCGCAGCCCATGTGGATCAGAGGGAGAATTTGCCACCATGCGACTCTAATACCAAGACGGTGGTGGATCCTATTATTGGTTTGCTCTTAGCTAGTGTTCCTGATGGAAACGTCGGACTCCTTCTCAGCTTGGGAGACCATGCCAGGGGATGAATCCCTCGCTGTACATCGCATTTCGACACCCAGGAACAACTCCCAGCCACAATGAGGCAGTAAACCGTTTGGAGGTATCCATCAATGTCGAGGTTGTTAGAGGTAATTCAGTCTTGGAAGTTCCACATTAGTTTACGAAGGCTTTCATATATAACAAGGAAACTGTTGGACATTCCCATCACCGCAACAGTCAACGACAGTGTTCTGTTCTGACAGTATACTGTTTTACAAGTATTTTTCTATTACAGTTAAACCTTCTTGTCATCAGCAATGTTTTGCAGGTAATCAGAAGCAAATTTTTTTCATTTCGATTCGTCGACAAAATAAGGAAACCTCCAGAATGACCATGAGAAAACACGTGTTGCTATCGAAATCGCAGATCCTACTATTGTAAAAACAACATCTATCACAGACCGTGTTACTCAGCCACTACAGAGAAGATCAAGGCCGCTCACCACCCTTTCCAAATCGGTGTTCCTCTCCTTCTCACTACTACCACGGATTAAAGCCAGAAGCACAAATGATTGCGTCGGAAAATTAACTAAAAAATTCTAATAATCTAATGCTGTTGTGACAATGTTGATACAGTAAAGGAGCAACGTAGACGTTTATTCATTCACATAAAATCACAAATGAAACAATCCATATTAAAGGCAACGATCGACCCCGCACTACAAAACCGCATACAAATGTAGTCTACATTTTCGAACTAACCCTAAACGAACCAGTGACACATAGGTGCCGCGAAAAACAAAGAACGATAAACTCCCATAAATGCCACAACATTATAACTAAAGTGAACACGTGACTTTTTCCTCGCGGACATGTCAACGCACAAACATTATCGAGCTCGAAAATACATTGAAATAAATAGCAAACAAAGTACAGTTCCCACAACCACCACTCTGAAGTATTTGAATATGGAATGACACCGTTAAAAGACAGTAAATTCCCAAGACCAAATTCTCTAAAGCAAGCAAAAATTCCGCATGCACTTTGAACGGCAATAAGAATGGACCTAGGAAGCGAGAAGTACTCCGCTGGAAATGTATAGAGGGCCAAAACAAAGAATCAAGGCAAAAGAAAACTTGTGTCATCAGAGGTTTATAGAAGAAATCCCAATCTCGGCAGTGAACTAAACTGACTCAGCTACGTCAACTAAATGAAATAAACAGTCACAAGTATTTCGTGGCAAAGCACTAGTGCATGACGAAAATACTGGGATACTGCTCTTAGACCCAGAAAAGGCGCACAACCAGTTACCATGCAATATTGAAGTGTTATAGAAGTAACTCATAAGTAGTGCCCTCACAAGCTTGAGCGTTTCTTCTCATTCGGTTTCTGTGAACTATATAAGGGAGCGAGAAATGTTCATCGAAAACCTGCAAAGGCACATATCTAGTGTTAATTTTATATTTGTTGCACATTAGTATTTTTTACGGCAGAATACTACTTGAAATACAACCGTAATGGCGCTGAAATATTTCCAAAACTCCGCACCGCTGTTGTCTATGGTGGGGAACGAATGCTGTATTATCTTTACCGGGGTCTAATGCGTTCACTACCACACCATGCGGTTTCTTCCTTTCGCCTGTCTCTCAGCTAGTTTTTTAGTAGACAGATGGAAGGTTAGCTGAGAGACAGGCGAAACGTAGGACCCGGACGTTATGGTGGTACAAACCTAAATCAGCGACAAACTGCACAAAAAAGCGGCCTAACGTACTTGCTTGTGTAAGAACCTCATTGTGTAAGAACCGAGCATTCAAGGTACTTAACAGCTTTCACCTCTTTCGCCATTGCTAGTCCTTGTGTTTGGCTAATAGGTGTCAACCTGCGCTCTCGAAGCCTGTAAGAACTTCTGAAGTTGTCTAAAAAGCTACATTTAGAAGGTTTACATTTCGCCAAAAAGCTATAGGTAGAAGGAAATAGTTATAATACCTAACTCATTTTTTATCTTACAAACGAAATTTTGTGACACTACTGGCAAAGATTTGTGGCCCAGTTAGCCCAGTTTATCAAAATTTGTAGCCCGCCAAATTTGTGTCGGACTTGTTTGAGAAAGTAACAGCAGCAGTGAACAGAAAAGAATTTGAGTAGCACTGATTTGATAAGAGCGTAGCCCGTAAATCTTACTGTAGAGGCGAGATATGCTATAAATCATCTTTAGCGATAGGTGATAAAGTCTGAGCTGTAGCTCATCCCTCTAAAATTAATAAACGCCTTGAGGCTTGTACTTCCAGCCAGCACAATTCTTGAAAATTTTGACTGCGAGAAATACAACGAAGCAAATTAAAACCATTTCTCATCGATTTGTATAACTGATTTCTGTAATGATTTCTCTCCGAAAAGTTAATAAAAACGAATCTTTTCCTCTCATCATGGGTAACAAATGCTTGTTGGATTTCTAACAAAATGTCTACAGCCAATCTTTTATTTTCCTACTCTTCGGATACCGGTTTCAGCAAATTTTTCTCGTTGATTCCAGTCTTTTCATTTGTATCGAAATTTTCACTATTTCAACGTTTTAGGAGTATTATTTTTTGGCCTATCGATAGCTATTTAGCGCTTGAAATGCTATTTTGAGTTATAGAAGGACACGGCGGTCCCCCCTCATGCAGGTCAGTTAGATGCAAGGGTGCATGTAATAAGGTGAGTCACGTGAGCCGTGCAGCGATTCCTATAGCTGAGAGCTGAATGAGTTGTGTGAACTAGCGAAGGATTCTCGGTACTAAACAGCACCTGTCTAGCTGAGCATTGCATTCTACGTAACTTATAAAATTTCGCCTCTTATTTCCACTCTAAACGGTTTCTTCTTAACCGAAAAGTATTGAGAAATTACGTCACATGTAAATGGATTTTTGCAACAGCACTCCTTACATCGTAGACATGCCGCAGATAGCACGTCCCTAGGGCTAGAATGCTGCTTGCCTAAAACTAGAGCGAAATAGGGAGAAACCTAACTATTTATCATAATAAGATGTTGTCTGAATAGGTATTAAATGAAAGGATAGTGACTTCACAACCGAAACCTTGTGTAGACTGGTTGGTCAAAAAATAATTAGCACCAAATGTAAAGAAAAATGTGGGATTGAAACACGTCTGTTGCCGTCTTCGTCTTCTGAATTAAATTAAGCGGAAAATTTACAACAATCTCAGTCTCAAATCTCACGTTTTGTATGGCCTTGTCATTTGCTTCCCTTCACCGCTGGAAGGTGCTATCGTCGTCTTCTTCACTAGTGACATTGTCTCGTTTAAATTGCTACATCGTCAACAAATTTATGTTATTTCACTGAAAACCTTCGCTTCCAAAGTAACAAAAACGGCTCTTGAATTGCTAAACTTTATCAAATACAAATTGTTGAAAGGAACAAACGAGTTGTTTCAAAGCAAAAACAATCGAGAAAACCTAACTTGTTACATAAGGAAAAACTTTAAAGCTTTTTCAGTGCAGAAAGTACCTTTCAAATGAAAGATTTTAAGCCCTCATGCAGGTCAATTACATGCAAAGATGCATGTAATATTGTGAGCCACGTGAGCCGCGCGGCGATTTCCATGGCTGCGACCTGAATGAATTGTGTGAACTAGCAAAGGATTCTCGTTGCTAAACAGCACCTGTCAAGCTGAGCGTTGCGTTCTACGTAACTTATAAAATTACGCCTCTTGTTTCCACACTAAACAGTTTCTTCTTATCCGAAAAGTTTTGAGAATTGCGTCACATACAAGCGCATTTTTTACAACAGTACTCACAGCGTAGACATGCCGTAGGTACCACGTCCCTTGGGCCAGAATGGTGCTTGCCTAACACTAGAGCGAAATAGGGAAGACCTAGCCATCGTTATCATGTTTGATCTGATTTTATCTTAATTACATGTTAACTGAATAGATATTAAATGAAAGGATGTTTATTTTACAACCGAAACCTTGTGTAGAGTGGTTGGCCAAAAATAATTAGCATCAAATATAAAGAAAAATGTGGATTGAAACACGTCTGTTGCCGTCTTCGTCTTTGAATTAAATTAAGCGGATATTTACAACAATCTCAGTCTCAAATCTCACGTTTTGTATGGCCCTATCGTTTTGTATGGAGCCAATGATGTGCAACCAAAGTACAGGAAACCGCTCCTTTTCAATTTCATTGAATTAAGGATAGATTTCGACTGTTATGGAAGCCCTGGACGGCCAGGGCGTATCTACTTTGAACACAAAGACTCCACGACAGTTCGTAAAAAAATTTCAATAGCAAAATATCGCAACTGTGCTATTGTATTAACATCGATGTCAAAAGAGCGGTTAGGAGAGGTGGTACTATATCGGCAAAATTATTATTTACCATTATCCGCGAGAACGTTATCGTCGTCATGGTCAGCAACTGCATCATGTTCGCTTTGCTGATGTCATCATTCTTATAACGCCAAGCATTAGCCAAAAGGAGCGAACGCTTACCGCCTTTAATAACCTATGTGGAAAAAGCGTGTTCGATTAAATCTTAGAAAAACGGTTTTGTTAAGAAGCGGTTAGGCTTCCTATGCCCTGCAACGCTCAAAGGAAAGATTATTTAAAAAATATTGCAGATGCAGCCACGATGAACGACTAAGATCCAGAGTTGAGAAGAAGGTACCGAACCGCCTGGGGGAACCTCAAGAACAACGGGGATGTGGTGAAAATTACAAATAACAACCGAAATCGTGCCCATCGTTTCGACTCCGCCATTCTACCTGCCTTGACATAGTCGTCAGAAAGGTGTAATTGTAACACAAGGTGTATTTTTTTTCTTTATTTACGTACAATCTGACGTTTCGTAAGATTTCCCCTTCCACAGAGCCTGGAAGGGTCAAGTTGACTGCAATCCACACGATCAAGCACCTCCATAACCAAACAGAGAAAATGTTGAACCAAAATTTCAACCACATTGAACACAGAGTCTTTGCACACTCACCCCTTTCTATGAGTCTTCCACTAAATATTTTCACGTGGAAACCAACCGCACAGAGTTCACATGGAATCGTAATGTACCCGTCTCATCAGAATAATAGCCTTGTATAATACCCAATATCACGCGTGATAATGAGGCATTTCTCCCTGCGGTTCATGTTTCGGGATTCTTGGAATTGGTCCAGAATGCTTCGAGATTTTTGCGCGCTTGTGTTCTCGATTCCTGCGTGAGGATCGTAGCCCCTACTTCGAAATCTTCTCCGCTATGTCTTTGCGTCCTATGCATGCCTAGTGGAGTGTTTGGTTTACGTTCGCCGACTAGATGTTCTTTTATACAAACGCAAAGTCGTCTACCCGTTCCACCAATGTATTCGCCCCTGCACGCTCTACAAGACATCAGATAAACTGTACCCGAACCCATGCAGTCACCGTCACTACCATTGGGGGCAATTTATACAACTTTCCGTTGCATATAGACGGTCGTATAGGCGGTTACGAACGAGTTGGCGTCTTAGATTACTCGGTGGCATTTCAGTTATCGTTACCGAATTCTCCATACATTTCCAGCGGAGTACTTCTCGCTTCCTAGGTCCATTCTTATTGCCGTTCAAAGTGCATGCGGAATTTTTGCCTGCTTTAGAGAATTTGGTCTTGGGAATTTACTGTCTTTTAACGGTGTCATTCCATATTCAAATACTTCAGAGTGGTAGTTGTGGGAACTGTGCTTTGTTTGCTATTTATTTCAATGTGTTTTCGAGCTCGATAATGTTTGTGCGTTGACATGTCCGCGAGGAAAAGTCACGTGTTCACTTTAGTTATAATGTTGTGGCATTTATGGGAGTTTATCGTTCTTTGTTTTCGCGGCACCTATGTGTCACTGGTTCGTTTAGGGTTAATTCGAAAATGTAGACTACATTTGTATGCGGTTTTTGTAGTGCAGGGGTCTATCGTTGCCTTTAATATGGATTGTTTCATTTGTGATTTTATGTGAATGAATAAACGTCTACGTTGTTCCTTTACTGTATCAACATTGTCACAACAGCATTAGATTATTAGAATTTTTAGTTCATTTTCCGCCGCAATCATTTGTGCTTCTGGCCTTAAGCCGTGCTAATAGTGAGAAGGAGAGGGACACCGATTTGGAAGGGTGGTGAGCGGCCTTGATCTTCTCTGTAGTTTCTGGGTAACACGGTCTGTGATAGATGTTGTTTTACAATAGTAGGATCTGCGATTTCGATAGCAGCACACAATTTCTCATTGTTCTTCCCAAGTATTCCTTTTTCCAGTCAATAAATCGAAATGAAAATAAATTTGCTTCGGATTATCTGTAAAACGTTGTTGAAGATAAGCAGATTTAACTGTAATCGAAAATGGCGTGTAGAACTATCAGAACAAGACACTGTCATTGACTGTTGTGGTGGGGAGAATTGTCTAGCCGTTTACTTGCTATCCATACAAGCCTACATATGCTAATGTGCAACTTCCAAGACCAAATTACCTCTAACAACATCGACAGTGATGGATAACTCGCAACGTTTCAACCGCCTCGTCGCGGCTAGGAGGTGTTCCTGGTTGTCGGACTGCGATGTACACCAATGGGTTCATCCCCTTGCACGGTCTCTCAAGCTGAGAAGGAGTCAGGCGTTTCCGTTAGGAAACCTAGCTAAGAGTAAACCAATACAAGGATCCACCACCGTCCTCGTATAAGAGTCGCATGGTGACAAATCTCCCTCTGATCCATAAGTGCGCCGACAGGCTGTGGTGAGTGACGATATGAAGCAAACTTTGACCAGGCTGACCCTCGCCGCTGCACGGATATTCAGTGGCTAAACAAGATAAACTCCGAAAAGTGGAGAATATTCTGGGGCACGCACAAGCAGTGAGCACGGACCTTCCTAGTATCCAAGTTTGTGAAGTTATCCATTACCCATAAATAATATTCGTAAAACGTTAAATGAGTGCAATTTTCAGTAGCATTGAGAAGTCGCAAACCAACTTGAAAATTTTGGCGAGACCGGTTACCACGATGTGAGAGGATGTGAAATTAAATTTTGTTATTTGTTAAATATGCAACAATCGCAAACACCGAAAAATCTCTACTGAGCTTCTAGATGAAATTCGTAACACAGTCACGCAAGTCGATTAACTCAGTAAAAAACATTTGAATTAAATGATAGAAAAGGATAAATCTCTCGGCGTTGATCAATTTCTGAGGGATGCGCCATGCATTCGACTTCATTGAGCATAGTTGGAGGCAATTGAACGCATTTCTGGGCTTAACCAGCGGCCAACCGATGTATCGAGTCAGTACTGCTATCCTCCTAGACAAGTCTGGTACCAATTTGCCGACTCCGGACGGATGAAAAGCTTGGTGATCCATGGGCGCGTGGATCGATTCCACTTGTGTGTCCAGTGACGCCTCCAACCACTGCGCCACACGCGCCCACATTTGAATTAATACCGAAAAATGATAATGCTTTGCTTCATCGCATTTCCAGGTATCATTTTTTCATGAATCGTTGTCATTAGAATATGAATGCGTCGTTTCCTTGTTCAGCAATCGCGAGGTTGTTATACAGCATACATTTACTTCCATAGAAAAAACACAATACAACACAACAGCATTGTATTGCAATCATGCATTGATGTGTTTGAAAATAATCATCAAATTGGAATTTTTGTATTGAAGTTTGGCAAATATGGTAAAAACGTTTTAAAAACCTACTTTTCTTTAACCCAGCATTACTAGTTAATGTGTGCTCGTTTACTGATAAGCTAACACGAGGTTGATGAAGAACTTTATTCGCCTAGCGTTTTGACGTCTTCGTCTTCATCAGAGCCGGTGATCCGAGTGGATAGCCCACTGTCATTCGTACTCTCGATGTGGTATCTCCTGCGTCGTATCGAATGGAATAGTGTTTGGTGGAATGAGACAACTTTAACCTGGGCGGTGCTCTTTTAAAAGCATCATCAACAAGCGTCTTTTATAGGAAAGCCCTATTAACCAGGTTGCGTCTTTCAAGCGGTGTTCCACCGAAGAAGATTCGCTTCGACCGAGAGTACGAGCGACTTTTTTAACATTGTCTTAGAAGATGGGCTTCAAAGATGACGGAGATTATGACAATTAGTTGTTCCCCAAAGCGAGCAGAACCCACTGGCCTACTCTTGTACACGTCAAGGAAAAGTGGAAGATTTGCTTGGGCCCCCCCTCTAGTCACTTGACGATTAGCGGGACTACAGGTGATACAGGTGATCCAATTAGCTGCATTAAGCTTTAGCGGTTTTTCTGTCTTAGGTACACGATCGGCCCGAAACTTCTGAATAAAACTGGAGAAAACTACTGCACACCTGTGAAAAGATTATCGACACGCTTTCCGGTGGTGCCCGCCGTTGTGACTAAGGTGGTTGGGTGTTTGTGAATGTTACTAATTTACTTAGATACCTACACACTTAGACGGCCAGTCCTCATTGGTTATGTGGGCCCCTAACAAATTCTCTATTTTACCGAGTTGTGCTGGTTTGAGCCATTGAGTTTCCCTGTAGCCCCTGAGGTCACCCTAGCCAAAGTCTGCCTGACGTCTTCATTACTACAGGCGGTCGCACCTCTTAAAAATCAGAGAGAGATTTGCCACCATGCGACTAGTTTGACACCAGCACGATTGTGGATTCTAGTATTGTTTTATTCTTAGCTGGGCTTCGCGTTGGAAACCTCGGACTCCTCAGCATGGGATATACAGCGAGTGGATTCGTCCCCAAGCTGTACATCCAGACCGACACTCAGGAACACCTTCCCAGGCACGATGAGGTGTTAAACCGTTGTGAAAATAGATAACTATTTAGCGCTTGAAATGCTATTTAGAGTTATCAAAAGCTCCAACGGTCATCTTATGCACTTTATTTAGCTGTAAGGGTGCGCTTGAAGAGATGAGCCACGTGTGCAGCGCAGCGATTCCTACGGCTGGCACCGTAACGAGTCGTGTCAATTTAAACAGCATTTGTTCAGCTGTGCATTGTGCTCTTCGTAACTTATAGAACTACTCCGCTTATTTCCACACTAAATGGTTTTTTTATTAACAGAAAAGTATTGAGAAATTGCGTCGCATGTAAGAGGATTTTTACAACACTGCTTCACACATCGTAGATGAGTTGTAAATAGCATTTCCCTGGGGCAAGGAATGGTGCGAGCCTAGAAGTAGAGCGAAACAGAGCGACCTGGCCGTCGCAATCATATTTTATTTGGAAAGGTACTAAATGAAGGCATATTGGTTTTGCAACCTCAAGCCTTGTGCGGACTGTCTACCAGAAATAATTTGCTTCAAATGCAAAGGAAAATATTAATCGAAATAGATGTGTTATTGTCTTCGTCCACTAAAATAAATCGAGCGCAAGTTTACAAAAAATCTCTCAAATCTCACGTTTAACGTGGCGTTGTGATTTGTTTCCGCTGACAGCTTGAAGGTGCCATCATCGCTTTCTTCACTGGCGATATTCTCTCTCTCTCAAGTTGCCCTTGTCGATCGGGTTCTTTTCATCGGCGATTCAACCCTGCAACCTGAACAAATGTATGTTATTTCATTGAAAAGCTTCACTACTAAGGTATTAGAAATCGGTTCCAGACCAGCCGAAATCTACAAAATGCACGAACTTCTGGAAAAAAACAAAGCAAATTTTTTTTCGAAATTTCAGTTGGGGGGAAAAAAATTCAAAACAAAATTTTGACGCAGAAAACGACAGGAAAGCCCAGTTTGTAGTAGAAACGATAAGTTCAAATCTCTCTCAGTACGGGAGTGATGTCTTCAAATGAAGGACTTTTGCAGTTGAAAAGTTGATAACCGTAACAAAAAGCATAAAACGGGGCAAATAAAGAAGTACCTTAGCAGTAAAGTGGAATTGTGTATAAAACGAACCAGCAAACAATGACGGGGGTGAGAGAACCCTTAGCGTCCACTCTTCACCCACATAACACCTCAAATGAGCAAGAGAGACAAAAGCTTAGGAGATAGTAAGCATCAAACCTGCTAACTGTAGTTATCAATAGACTGTACAGAGGATCATCTCACGACGCTTCGTGGTATCTGGCAGTCATCAGTTGGCGGTAGCCGAGGTAGTTGATCATTTCACCTCCACAAAGCTTTCTCAGAGTGAGCTCACTTCATCTTCTTTTTTTGTTGCTCATTTTATCACAGAAGGCTTCTCGATATAGTTCTGTTTTTAATCCAACAAACGGCTTACCGCCTCATAGATATCATCAACGCTAACACCGAACTTGGAGAGCAAGATATTTGCAAATACCATTTCAGGGTAAACCGATGCTGAAATGGAGCCCGTCAAACTACCGGATGAAATTCTTCTGTCACAAAACATTGAAAATGAAATGCCTTATGTTGAGAGCCATGGTACACTTCTCCATTGAGCGTTCGCAACCAGACGAGCTTCTTTGCCTTGCAACAGAGATTATGTTGCGTTTACAGCCATTCGGGACATAATGGGACTGCAAGTAATGCAGATCGAATTCCGTGAGCGGGCTGCCTCACAGGGATTAGCAGCTGGTCACATGAGTATGAATGAAGCTTATCTGATGGTTCATTACAATTTTCATTTCAATTGATCGATGATTCCCAATAATACAATCAAAGCTGACCATTTAAGCATTACTGGGATTAAAACTACACTTTGGTAATTCACTGTTTTTCTTCAACGATAAAAGACGAGGTTGGTGTTACAGAATTAGCAGAAAATAGCTGACGTTCCCACGGTTTCGTCTTCTTCGGAGCGAGACTGGAAAGGTCTTACTGACATGCGATCTACTCAACCAAACACTCTCATCCCCCTCAGCAGAAAAAAATTTAACACATGAATTTATATTGGATGGGGGGAATAAAACGCTTCCTTTAATTGTTCGTTGTAAGTCCTGCAGTTAATTGGTGGAGAGCAGCCGCACAGAATAAAACACGGGAGAAGAAGGTGCCTGGGTCTGGTAGTGTGCAAATACAAATTTATGTGTTAAGTCCCATTTGCTAAGTACATGAAAACGTTTAGCTGAGTAGATCTTGTGTCCATTCGACCTTTCCAGATCCTGAAAAGAGTGAAAACGCCGAAACGTCAGCTAATGCGTGCTAGTAAATTCTATAATACCAACCACGTATTTGCTTATTGAAGAAAAAATAGTGGACTATCAATCAATACTTGACACTTTGTACTTGAATGGCGAGTGCTCACTAGTTGTGCGGGCCACTGCATAATCTCCATTTTTTGGAGATTTGCTGGATAACCCACTGTGGTTCACTGGAATCCTGAGGCCAGCCTGGCCAAAGTCTGCCCCAGGTTTTCACCAGCACAGGCAGTCGCAGACCTTGTGCATCAGAGGGAGATTTGCCACCATGCGACTCTAATACCAAGACGATGGTGAATCCTATTATTTGTTTACTCTTAGCTGGGTTTCCTGATGGAGACGCCGGACTCTTTCTCAGCTTGAGAGACCATGCCAAGGGATGAATCCCTCGCTGTACATCGCAGTCCGACACTCAGGAAAACTCCCAGCCACGATGAGTCAGTAAACCGTTGGGAGGTATCCATCAATATTGAGGTTGTTAGAGGTAATTCGGTCTTGGAACTTCCACATTAGTTTACGAATGCTTTTATATATAACAAGGAAACTGCAGGACATTTTCGTCATCGGAACAGTCAATGACAGTGTTCTGTTCTGACAGTATACTGTTTTACACGTATTTTTTCGATTACAGTTAAACCTGCTTGTCATCAGCATTGTTCTGCAGGTAATCAGAAGCAAATTTTTTTCATTTCGATTCATCGAGAACAAAAGAAAAACTCATGAATAACAGTGAGCAATTATGTACTGCTGTCGAAATCACAGATCCAATTAATGTAAATGATCTATCACAGACCGGGTTACTCGGCTACTACAGAGGAGTTCAGGGCCGCTCACCACCCTTCCAAGCCGAGGTTCCTATCTCTCACTGTTAACACGGCTTAAAGCCAGAAGCACAAATGATTGCGACGAGAAATGAACTCTGCTCTATGTTCCCTATTCTCTGTAGTCCCGTTGGCCGTCGAGTGACTCGAGCGGGCGCCAGTAAATCTTCCATTTTTCCGTGTCGCGTGCAAGAGCAGCCCAGTGGGCTCTGCTCGCTCTAGGGAGTCGTCGAGCATCATATCTTTCTTCTAGGCTCTTCGTGAAAAAACTCTGACCTTTGGGTCGGGTATTCCTCTAGATGTGCGTTTGTGATCTCGAGGGAATCCAGTCACTAACGGCTCTTGTCCATCGGTTGTCATTCTTATGCATTACGTGTTCGGCCCATCTTATCTTCGACTGTTTGGCGCAGAACGGCATCTTTGATTTTTGATCGCTGAAACAGGTCGGAGCTTCGAATCCCATCCGTTACTTGTGTGACACAGGATACTCCTAGCATGCTCCTTTCGACTGCACATTCAAAAACGCTGAGTGATCTTTCATTCTGCTTACGCAGCAACCAGGTTCCTGACGGATTCATTAGGGCAGGGAATGCCGATGAGTCGTAAAGGTGGGCACGAAGTCCGGTGTTCTTTGTTCTCTTCACTACATTATCGATGCTCTTGAAAGCTCCACAAGCCGCTCGTTTCCTTCTGCTCAACTCTGGAGCTAAGACTTTCAACATGATGATTTCCCGACCTAGGTAGACATAACTGGAGCATTCAGATATACTCGTTCCATTGAGCGTTAATGGGGCATACGAAACCAATCCGTTCTTATTAACATTATTTTTGCGAGATTTAGTCGAAGACCAATCTTTCCACAGGCTCTATCAAAGTCGGCAAGCGTACGTTTCGCTTGGCTAATGTTTGGTGTTATATGGACGATGTCATCACCAAAGCGAAGATGGTGTAACTGCCGACCATCGATTTTCACTCCTACATTATCCCGCTCCAGTGTTCGCATGACGATCTCGGGGATGGCGGTGAATAATTTCGCCGAGATTGTATCCCTTGCCTAACCCTCTTTTGACGTGAATGTTAATATAGTTATAGAATGATGATAACTTCGTTGTGAAAATTTTGTACAGCTCACGAAGAATCTTCATGTACTGAGTAGTGACTCCTTGACTCTCAAGGGATTCCATGACTGCCTCTATCTTAATTGAATCAAATGCCCTCTGTAAATCGATGAAAGTGAGACAGAGCGATCTTTAGTACTCTCGCGATACTGCAATGAGCCTTGTTATCTTGTGGATGTGGTCCGTCGCACTAAATGCTTTTTGAAACCCTAATTACTCACGTGGGTGCCCTTCGTCCAAAGTTTTGTCAATCCTGTTTACGATGACTCGAGTGAAAAGTTTGTGGACAACAAACAGCAAGCAGATTGGGCGATAGTTGCCGATATTGCGTAGGTCACCCTTGTTGAACAATAACATGGTCTTGCTGGTCTTCCACTGAGTAAGGACCTTGCATTCAGACAGGTAACGTGTGAAGAGCCTTGCCAGTGTGTTTGCGAGGACTGGCGGAAGATTCTTTAGTATTCCACCAACTACTATTCCAATTATTACTTTGAGTATTGCAATGTGCATTGAGTGACGAGAAGACGACTGTGAGAACGCAATTACACCACTCTCAACTTCGCTGCTGTATTGGACAAATTCGTAGTCAACCAGATGTTTCCTAGGTTCGACATTTCTTAAGTATGTTTTTCAAAACATTTCCATATGATGAGAAGCGTGTCTGTATACGACACCGGTTTATAGAAGTGGCGTATCTAAAGCAACGTTGCTGAAAGTTGTACGTACAGATGGTTTTAGGTGTCTGGACGCAGAGTTCATGAACTACAATCGAACAAGCTAGCAGATGTACGTGGTGCCACCATGTGAGAGAGCAGGTAGCGATCCTTAATCAATATTTACTCCACTCAGACGGTATCGCGATTTACCCCTGAAATCTGCCTCAACATGTGAACTTCGGTCCATGCTCGAACTGAACGTGTTCCACACGTTAATAGTGACGTGTAAATGCTGATGATAAGCATGAATAAGACGTATATAAACCAATATCAGTTTCTTGATTTCATTTTTTTTCTCGCGTTTCTGTAAGTTTCTATCTTTAAATATTCACATTTGTCACTGTGCTTGTTGTTTTGGTAGTTCCTCCTCGGGCATTTCGCCTACATTTCTCAAGTATCGATCGTTCCTTTCTTGAGCCCAACACTGTGCTTCTGGTTTGAAACAATGAGTGAGAGCATGGAACGTGGAACTGATGAACAGAGTGGTCATATGGAAACAATGACCGTGGACATGACAGTCGATCCAAAGTGTGTTCAGGTAATGTTTTTTCTGCAGACTTTTTTTATGCAGCAATGTCGAGGCGTGTGTATTCAGCATTCAGTGCCATTCGAATTTGCCAAAATTAAACAGCAGGTAGGAATCAATGACAAGAATCTATTAGGAAGCTTGTGTCCTTCACTGGTCACCTAACATTTTCCTCGTCCGTTTATGAGCGACCTCGGAATCGCCGCAGGCGATGCATCTTTAACAGCCTTGCAGTGCTTGGGACCTTCATATTGCAACAATGCCCACTTTTTTTTTCGTCGTCTTTCCGACATGAGAACTAAATTGGAGCAAAAATGTGGAACGGAGACACCACGAGTTCAGGAATTGTTGGCAATCTCTATCATTTTCGGCACTTTAGACAAAAATTGTTCCCTTCGTCGCTTAACACAGGAGTAGTCGCTATTGTGGCCGAGAACGGTGTCAAAGCTAGAGATGAAACATCAGTAAAGAGCTGATAATTTTTGCTTAAGCCTCAAGACAAAAGGCTGGTCACCTGGAGCAAAAATCTGAAATTCTTAGGTATTTTTTCAATGCATGGATGTAGTACATCTACGTTTGTGATCGACAGATCTGTTGAGATGATTTGTCCGAGTTTGTAAGTGGCAAATCACTAGGCACACACACAGTCGTTGCATACCAATTTTAGGAACGATTTTCGTGTCCTACTCAGGCTGATTTGTGCCATATTTTTTCCTCCTTGGAATGAGCCGCGTTATATATGTATATATCCATACTGTTTTTTTTTCTATAATAAAACATGTTTTTGTCAATGTGGAGCCAGTTCTTCTCATAGGAGGTTCGAGACTTAGGTTCTCTGATGGACATCTTTCAAGAACGTTTCTGGTTCAGAGCTTAAAGTTCTACTTCCCTGTTATTGTTAGATTTTTCATTTGTGAAAACATTTTGTTGTGAACAGTTACTGATAGGTTTCAGGGTTCCGGCATGATGACGACTGTAGATGTGGACGACTTTTTTGACGGAGGAAAAAGGGATCTTGATGGAGTCCACAATTGTTCTGATGAGAACGTGAGACCTTAAAGTCTTCTATCACTTATCATTTTGGTGACTTCTCCAATAATTGCTCATCTCTTTGTCCTGAGTTAACATGTAGTAAAGAAGGGAAGACCTATTTTTCTAACCTTGCTCAAGTGAAACGTTGGAAAAGTGAATTTCCTTCATGGATTTCGACTTCTTCTCGAGACATGTGGAAAGCGCTTAGAATAATCGCGATCACATGCCTAGCCACGTGAACACCATTAAGAAGGGGAATTCTCGACTTTTATGTCACAGAAAGCAGAATGTATATTATTCTAAACAAACATGAGTTCATATACAGAACAACTAGAAGCGTTTTTTTCCCTTAATTCTACAAGAATCCAGCTTGCAAGCTCTTCTTTGCAAACTATTTGTATAACTTTTCTTGTAAGGTATTTCTGGCTGAAAATTCTAGTGCTTCATTTAGCACCCACTGACGGAGGAAGTGGTAAATGGTTTCGAAATAAAGGAAACGTCCAATGGTGGCAAAGAAAATAAAAATCGGACGTCACAATCTTCTATGAATGAAGATAAGAAAAGGACCAAGGTTCGTTATAAAAGACCATTTGCGCAAAAGGTTTTGTATATCCAATGCCATTACAAAGTATTGTTAACAGCTAATGTCGCGTAAACGCAAGTATTCGCACGGCGACTGCTCTTCGCCCGTCGGTACTCAGATGGTATGTTTTATCATTTATGGACTGCCTGTATAACAGGAACTGTTGCTGTTGCTACCAAGTGATGGAAGTCTGCGCTGACTTACTCTCCTTAGTCCAGTCTCTTTCAGCTTCCCCGTCGATCTGCTCGACTTAAGGAAAAACAACTTAGAATGGTCCACTACTCACGATGGCCGCCAGAATGAACTGCGACAAAGTGATAATCGTGGTCCAACATACGTGTTCTTTTTTAATCTTTCTTAATAAAAATTTGAGCTTTGTGTACAGTGGGTCCATTGTTGTTGCTGTATCAACTCCCATATCCAGTGGTCGTCTAGCGTAAAAAGCATGCTGTCGTTAGTAAACAGATTGGGATTAAGTTATCGATCTGGGATGGGATGTCGGGATGTTAAGAAAGTTAGGCTTAGACTCCAAATCAATAAGAAGCAAAGGCAGAGTTGCAAAACGTAGCCGAACTCAGACTCCGCTTACTATACAAGGTAGCGATTTTCTGCTGAATAGAAAAGCTTAGGAATTGGGAAGAGCTTCTACCTCATGTGGGAGAATGATACAAAACTGTTGGACATTCCCTTCACCGCAACAGTTAATGACAGTGTTCTGTTCTGACAGTATACTGTTTAACACGTCATTTTCGACTAAATTTAGACCTGTTTGTCATGAGCATTGTTTTGCAGGTAATCGGAAGCAAATTTTTTCATTTCGATTCGTCGACAAAAAAGGAAACCTTCAGAATAACAATGAGAAAACACGTGTTGCTATCGAAATCGCAGATCCTACTAATGTAAAACAACATCTATCACAGACCGTGTTACTCAGCCACTACAAAGAAGATCAAGGCCGCTCACCACCCTTCCAAATCGGTGTTCCTCTCCTTCTCACTACTAGCACGGATTAAAGCCAGAAGCACAAATGATTGCGGCGGAAAATGAACTAAAAAAAATTCTAATAATCTAATGCTGTTGTGACAATGTTGATACAGTAAAGGAGCAACGTAGACGTTTATTCATTCACATAAAATCACAAATGAAACAATCCATATTAAAGGCAACGATCGACCCGGCACTACAAGACCGCATACAAATGTAGTCTACATTTTCGAATTAACCCTAAACGAACCAGTGACACATAGGTGCCGCGAAAACAAAGAACGATAAACTCCCATAAATGCCACAACATTATAACTAAAGTGAACACGTGACTTTTCCTCGCGGACATGTCAACGCACAAACATTATCGAGCTCGAAAATATATTGAAATAAATAGCAAACAAAGTACAGTTCCCACAACCACCATTCTGAAGTATTTGAAATATGGAATGACACCGTTAAAAGACAGTAAATTCCCAAGACCAAATTCTCTAAAGCAAGCGAAAATTCCGCATGCACTTTGAACGGCAATAAGAATGGACCTAGGAAGCGAGAAGTACTCCGCTGGAAATGTATAGAGGGCCAAAACAAAGAATCAAGGCAAAAGAAAACTTGTGTCATCAGAGGTTTATAGAAGAAATCCAATCTCGGCAGTGAACTAAACTGACTCAGCTACTCCCACGTCCGACTTTCTATTAACCTCGGCATTGATCAAGTAATTCTTCGTATTCTTGTTGAGCAGACACGAGGTGTTATTTTTTATTCTTTATTCACGAACAAGCTGACGTTTCGGCGGATTTCGCCTTCCTCAGAGCCTGGAAAGGTCATGTTGACAGCAATCTATTCGGCCAAACACCTCCATATCCAAACAGAGAAAACGCTGAACCAAGATTTCAATCACATTGAACACAGCTTTGCACACTCACCGCTTTCTATGAGGCTTCCACTGAGTATGTCGCGTGGAGACCAACCGCACAGAGTTCACATGGAAGCGTAATATGCCCCTCCCATCAAAATAACAGCCTTATATACTGCCCAATATCACGCGTGATAATGAGGCATTCTTCCCTGCGGTTCATTTTCGGATTTCTGGAATTAATCCAGAACGCCTCGAGAGTTTTGCGCGCTTGTGTTCTCGATTCCTGCGCGAGGATCGTGACACGTACTTCAAAGTCCTCCCCGCTATGTCTCTGGGTCCTATGCGTGCCTAGTGGGGTATTTGGTTTACGTCTGCCGACTAGGTGTTCTTTTATGCGGACACAGAGGGGTCTGCCCGTTTCGCCAATGTATTCGTCTCCGCACGTCTTACAGGAGATTAGATAAACTGTACCCGAGCTCATGCAATCACCGTCTCTACCATTAGGGCAAACTATGCAATTTTGCGTTGCACATAGACGGTCATATAGGCGGTTACGAACTAGTTGGCGCCTAAGATTACTCGGTGGCATTTCAACTATGTTTACCGAATTCTCTAGACCCGCCCTTCTTAAGCAGCGTTTTATAGCTGCACTTACATCATTTGAGATGAAGGGTAGGATAAACGGGACCATTTTATCGCTAGAGTTGTCGTTTGGAGGCCTAGGATTTCCTCTACACCTGTCCCGAGCTACAGTTTCGTAGCCATTAGAAATGGCTATTTGCCGCGCCAAGTTCCGGGACTCCTCTCTCTGCTCTCTTCCCGTGCACACGTTGGTTGCTGTTCGAAACATGTTTCTTACCAGCGCCCTTTTCGTGTGAGAGGGGTGAGAGGAGAGGTAATGAACCAAGATGTTTTTATTACTTGGCTTTTCGGTACCACTTCGTAATGTAGCCATTTTCTGACAGGCTAATTTGGACGTTCAGGAATGGAAAGCCAGTTTTCTTTCGGTTTCTCTCGGGTGAACTTGATATACTCTGACTGTTCATTCAACAACTCGAAACATTTGTCCATTTCCTCTTGTGTTGAGCAAAGGACAAAACAGTCATCTATATATCTACAGTAGAGTAGCGGCCCGAGATCGATCACCGGTGCTTCCATCTTAGACATAAACGCAATGGCCAGGCTTGGTGCCAGTCGTTGTCCCATTGCCAACCCTCTTATTTGAGCGTAGTACTTTCCCGGACCATCTGAAGATTGAGCAGCTCAAGCATTCTTTTAAGAGTGCCATCAACTGCTCTATCTTGAAGCCATACATGTTTATTTCTCCTTCGTGTCGCATCAGGAGTTCGAATATGGCTTGCATTGCGGAGTCATTCGACACGTTTGTATAGAGGGCGCTAACGTCGAACGACTCCATCACGTACGCGCTGCTGGGCTGCGCTGTACGTAGACGATCCAGAAACATCTGGGTATTCGTAAGATGGGCTGGAATGTGTTTCAACAACTGGTTAAATATTAGGGTTAAAAACCATGTTATCCTATCCGTTGGCCCGTCTACACAGCTAGTGATTGGTCTAACCTTAAACAATGATGGATCGGTAGACGCAATATCATCGCTGGATGCTAGCTTATGAGTTTTTATAAGCAAGTACAAGACGGGACATGTTGGTAGCTCAACTTTTAGTTGAGAGATAACTGATGGTTTTAAACCAGCAGCCCTTGCCATTTTGGCCCATTCGTGGTTCAATTTTCGGTATTTACTTTTAAACTCCTTCTCAGATGATGGACGATAAAGCGAAGCATCTTCAAGATGCTTTTTCGTTATTTCAACATCTAACTGATGGGGAATTACGACAAACCTCTCCACCCTTACTCACTAACGGATAGTCTTATGTTTTTTCAACCTTACCAGCTCTCGTACCTCTCGCATACCACGTTTTTGCACTGCAGTGAGGTTTGAGCTGTATCTTTTCGCGCGATAGTGATTAAGGACTTTGAAAGTTTCATTCGTAAACACCCGAAATTTAACATTAACTTCATTATTGGGCTCTTGTTGTCTAAACAACGGCTGAGGAAATGGTGCTATTGGAAAGGCCCCCACTTCTTGTTCGCGCCTATTTTGCGCTTCATCTCTAGCTTTTGTGCGGAGTCAATCTTGAAGTCCGTGTAAATTACATGCGACGCTACGCAAGGTTACCTTAAAAATGGGTTCAGATGGTGAGAAACTCGGTCCCTATTCTAATAACGAGTGTGCACCGTCAGGGAGAGTCATGCCTCCTAACACGGTTAGCCTTGAATTTTTTGCACATTATTTTTTCCTACTGTGACCTGTTTGGTGTTCGTTAGCGGTATTTCTGTGCGCTCTTGAGGCCGTGTTATGCGATTTACTCAATAGGTCTTCGAATTTTCTCCGCAAAGTTACTTTAGCATTAGACCTAATAGAGTTGCAAATCAACACTGACCTACCCACTATTCTCCTCCAGAGGCGGTCCTCCAAATACTGAGCACAAAATTTTTTCCTTCGTCTCGCACTTCTTCCACTTGGCGAACATCTCGTTTTGTCGGCTTCGTAGACAGGTGCGTAGTATTCGCAATTCGCTGTCCAGTACTCGGTGACTGTCCTCTGGTAGTCCGCATACATCGTGTAGTCGTCTTCGTTTGATGAAGTTCGGCACGACTCGGTGTTTTCGACAGCGTTTTATTTTATGGGGGACGGTTATGGACGTGTTTTATTTTGATGGGAGGGGGCATATTACGCTTCCATGTGAACTCTATGCGGTTGGTCTCCACGCGACATACTCAGTGGAAGCCTCATAGAAAGCGATGAGTGTGCAAAGCTGTAATGTGATTGAAATCTTGGTTCAGCGTTTTCTCTGTGTGATTATGGAGGTGTTTGGCAGAATAGATTGCTGAATATTCTTTTTGACCTACAGTAGTAATTCCAACGAGAGCTCCTTAAAGACAATTTCACATGGAGAGAAGCACATATTCCAAATGAAAACAACAGGATGCTTTCTCCTGTGAAAGTTTCACTCTTTTTGTTTCGCTGATCACTCAAAGCATTCTTGAAAATAAACTCCCTTCGCAAATGCAATTGTGCGTTGGAATTTTCCCCGAGTTTGCGCTGGTTGTAAAACAGAAACTCTCATTCTACGTATTCCGCTGTTCGACCCAATATTCGAACAAGGAACCAAACGAGAGAGGATAGTAGATGAAGCAGTGTAGTGGCGCCCCTTTGCCGAAGATTCTCCGAAGAAAAAAGAATAAAGTGCCCTCTTGCATTTCGACATCTTATATTTATACCCAGACAAACACCGGTCTACTAGAGCAAAACTGTCCATGTATAACGTCTCGAATGCACTACATGTTACGCACCCTACGATGGGGATAAGACGTATGCTGGTTATCTGCTCCATTCGACGTGTCCCATGACATTGTTGCCTTCACTGATGATTTTGATGTAATCATTGTTTCTTTTCCTTGGCTTCCCGTTAAGCACCCTATGGATCGAATGCTCGACAAGTCGGCTTGACCACATAGATTGCTTTCATCGAAATAGGGCACAAAGGATATAAAAAATTATTGAGAAACCAGTGGTTAATCGGGAGGATGGAACATATATGTAATGACGATTCTCTCTTCGGTGGTTTAACGCCATGGTTGAACAACTAATTCATTGTCGAAGGTCTCAGAAAGAACTATACAAATTTTGACTTCTTATTTACTGCCTACTCTTTTTAGCGGCAGGGTATGCGCTGCGAAATATAACTTTAATGATGCTGAGATATTTGCAAAACTCTGGACCGCAGGTGCCTATGGTGGGGAACGAACGCGCTATTGTCCTTTCCGGGGAGTAGCGCGCTCACCACCACACCATGCGGGTCCTTCGTTTCGCCTGTCTCTCAGCTAGTTCTATTGATCTTTTGCCATCAGCAATCACCCGTCAGCGGGATTGATCTGGGGGGCCCAAATCGGCAACGAACCCAGTTAAGCTGAGGCTGCAGTTATAATCACAATTTTGACTTCTTATTTACTGCCTACTCTTTTTAGCGGCAGGGTATGCGCTGCGAAATATAACTTTTAATGATGCTGAGATATTTGCAAAACTCTGGACCGCAGGTGCCTATGGTGGGGAACGAACGCGCTATTGTCCTTTCCGGGGAGTAGCGCGCTCACCACCACACCATGCGGGTCCTTCGTTTCGCCTGTCTCTCAGCTAGTTCTATTGATCTTTTGCCATCAGCAATCACCCGTCAGCGGGATTGATCTGGGGGGCCCAAATCGGCAACGAACCCAGTTAAGCTGAGGCTGCAGTTATAATCACAATTTTGACTTCTTATTTACTGCCTACTCTTTTTAGCGGCAGGGTATGCGCTGCGAAATATAACTTTAATGATGCTGAGATATTTGCAAAACTCTGGACCGCAGGTGCCTATGGTGGGGAACGAACGCGCTATTGTCCTTTCCGGGGAGTAGCGCGCTCACCACCACACCATGCGGGTCCTTCGTTTCGCCTGTCTCTCAGCTAGTTCTATTGATCTTTTGCCATCAGCAATCACCCGTCAGCGGGATTGATCTGGGGGGGGCCCAAATCGGCAACGAACCCAGTTAAGCTGAGGCTGCAGTTATAATCACAATTTTGACTTCTTATTTACTGCCTACTCTTTTTAGCGGCAGGGTATGCGCTGCGAAATATAACTTTAATGATGCTGAGATATTTGCAAAACTCTGGACCGCAGGTGCCTATGGTGGGGAACGAACGCGCTATTGTCCTTTCCGGGGAGTAGCGCGCTCACCACCACACCATGCGGGTCCTTCGTTTCGCCTGTCTCTCAGCTAGTTCTATTGATCTTTTGCCATCAGCAATCACCCGTCAGCGGGATTGATCTGGGGGGGGCCCAAATCGGCAACGAACCCAGTTAAGCTGAGGCTGCAGTTATAATCACAATTTTGACTTCTTATTTACTGCCTACTCTTTTTAGCGGCAGGGTATGCGCTGCGAAATATAACTTTAATGATGCTGAGATATTTGCAAAACTCTGGACCGCAGGTGCCTATGGTGGGGAACGAACGCGCTATTGTCCTTTCCGGGGAGTAGCGCGCTCACCACCACACCATGCGGGTCCTTCGTTTCGCCTGTCTCTCAGCTAGTTCTATTGATCTTTTGCCATCAGCAATCACCCGTCAGCGGGATTGATCTGGGGGGGGCCCAAATCGGCAACGAACCCAGTTAAGCTGAGGCTGCAGTTATAATCACAATTTTGACTTCTTATTTACTGCCTACTCTTTTTAGCGGCAGGGTATGCGCTGCGAAATATAACTTTAATGATGCTGAGATATTTGCAAAACTCTGGACCGCAGGTGCCTATGGTGGGGAACGAACGCGCTATTGTCCTTTCCGGGGAGTAGCGCGCTCACCACCACACCATGCGGGTCCTTCGTTTCGCCTGTCTCTCAGCTAGTTCTATTGATCTTTTGCCATCAGCAATCACCCGTCAGCGGGATTGATCTGGGGGGGGCCCAAATCGGCAACGAACCCAGTTAAGCTGAGGCTGCAGTTATAATCACAATTTTGACTTCTTATTTACTGCCTACTCTTTTTAGCGGCAGGGTATGCGCTGCGAAATATAACTTTAATGATGCTGAGATATTTGCAAAACTCTGGACCGCAGGTGCCTATGGTGGGGAACGAACGCGCTATTGTCCTTTCCGGGGAGTAGCGCGCTCACCACCACACCATGCGGGTCCTTCGTTTCGCCTGTCTCTCAGCTAGTTCTATTGATCTTTTGCCATCAGCAATCACCCGTCAGCGGGATTGATCTGGGGGGGGCCCAAATCGGCAACGAACCCAGTTAAGCTGAGGCTGCAGTTATAATCACAATTTTGACTTCTTATTTACTGCCTACTCTTTTTAGCGGCAGGGTATGCGCTGCGAAATATAACTTTAATTCCCACCTCGTTCCCCACCATAGGCACCTGCGGTCCAGAGTTTTGCAAATATCTCAGCATCATTAAAGTTATATTTCGCAGCGCATACCCCTGCCGCTAAAAAGAGTAGGCAGTAAATAAGAAGTCAAAATTGTGATTATAACTGCAGCCTCAGCTTAACTGGGTTCGTTGCCGATTTGGGCCCCCCAGATCAATCCCGCTGACGGGTGATTGCTGATGGCAAAAGATCAATAGAACTAGCTGAGAGACAGGCGAAACGAAGGACCCGCATGGTGTGAGTGGTGAGCGCGCTACTCCCCGGAAAGGACAATAGCGCGTTCGTTCCCCACCATAGGCACCTGCGGTCCAGAGTTTTGCAAATATCTCAGCATCATTAAAGTTATATTTCGCAGCGCATACCCTGCCGCTAAAAAGAGTAGGCAGTAAATAAGAAGTCAAAATTGTGATTATAACTGCAGCCTCAGCTTAACTGGGTTCGTTGCCGATTTGGGCCCCCCAGATCAATCCCGCTGACGGGTGATTGCTGATGGCAAAAGATCAATAGAACTAGCTGAGAGACAGGCGAAACGAAGGACCCGCATGGTGTGGTGGTGAGCGCGCTACTCCCCGGAAAGGACAATAGCGCGTTCGTTCCCCCACCATAGGCACCTGCGGTCCAGAGTTTTGCAAATATCTCAGCATCATTAAAGAACTATACAAAACAAAAAGAAAGATCTTTTTCCTATGTTTCCTATTTCTTTTCGTCACAACCCGCCTGTTGTGAACTATATTAATATCTAAGTACTTTTCATATATATATATATATATATATATATATATATATATATATATATATATATATATATAGTGTCTAATACTATGTCGCCTCAACAAATAAGCTCTATGTCCACTCAGGGAGACCAGGCAAGCTACCCATGAGTACACCCAGTCCCCACGTCGAGAGTCGCAGTAATCTATACATGGGTGGCAAAAAGCTAAAAAACAGTAAAAGAAATGGGCCTCATTCCCCTGGCCCCGAAAGAGGTCCCAATTCGGCAGCGTTGAGTAGGACGAGTACGGAGAGGCTGCTAAAATCTCAGGACCAAATGGAAGCTGCCTGGATTGCAAAGAACTAAGGTGACGATCTGTACCTACAATGCACGTACACTTGCATCCGAGTCCTCGATAGAAGACTTGCTCATGCAAGCAAGAAGAATAAAGGGAAGACGTCACCGACCTCGCCGAGACGAGACGACGCCACGCATTCAACGCCGTCTATGACACCGGAGAAGAACTGTTCCTCGGAACATGCGACAGAAGAGGAGTCGGCGAAGCAGGCGTTCTCGTCAACACGAATTTGTCTATGAACATCGATTCATTCGAACAACTTACAACCCGAATCGGACGTTTACGATTAAAAAGATGTGCGGAATGCGGAAAAGGAAAAAAAAGCCGCTGAATTCAAAAACCGAAGTCCCAGAACCATCACAAACTGGGACTTATTCAATTCATTAGTCGGCTGTTAAGAAGATGCCGTTGTCGATAACATCGACGAAGAATACGATCGGCTCATTCAACATCTTCACGTTAGCGCTATGAAAGCTCAGAGTCTGAAAGTCACCAAGAGACGTTTATCTATAGAAATATTCGAGCTAATACGCCAGCGTGGAATCGCTCGAGCTGCAGGCAACCGCGAACTAACGTCCGAGCTTGCAAAACAGTGCAGACAGGCGATAAAGGAAGATCTTAAAGAGAGAAGAGCAGCAGTAATGGTCGAAGCTGCAGAGGCTGGGAAAAGCATTCGCAAAGCCCACCGACGCTTCGCCAATTACAAGACCAAAATGATTGCATTCCGGCGCCCAGACGAAACAGTTACAGCGTCCAGAAAGGCAATGGAGAAAATTATTCACGAATACTACTCGGATCTCTTCGATAGCCACGTCCACCTTCCGTCATATGAAATAAAGGAGGTATGGATATGTTGTACCACCGGTTCTCCCTTCCGAAATCCGACATGCCATTTCGTCGGTGAAAAATCGAACAACACCAGGTCCCGGACAGGATAAGATCAGAACATCTGAAGAACCTTCCGCCAGTCCTCATAAACACACTGGCTCGGCTCTTCACACGTTACCTGTCTGAATGCAAGGCAAGATCCCTACTCAGTGGAAGACCAGCAAGACCGTGTTATTGTTCAAGAATGGTGACCTACACGATATTTGCAACAATCGCCCAATCTGATTGCTGTCTGTCGTCTACAAACTCTTCACTCGAGTCATCCTAAACAGGATTGACGGAACACTGGACAAAGGACAGCCATATGAGCAAGCAGGGTTTGGAAAAGGATTTAGTACGATGGACCGCATCCACACGATAACAGGACTCATTGAAGTATCGCGAGAGTACAAAAGACCGCTCTGTCTCACTTTCATCGATTTAAAGAAGGCGTTTCACTCAACTGAGATAGAAGCAGTCATGGAAGCTCTTGATTCTCAGGGACTCCCTGCTGAGTGCATAAAGATTCTTTGTGAGGTGTACAAAAATTTTCACGACAAAAACATCACCATTCCACAAACGATATTAACGTTGACGTCAAAAGAGGGGTTAGGCAAGGCGACATCATCTCACCAAGATTATTTACTGCACCCACGAGAAGGTCATGCGAACATTGGAATGGGATAAGATGAGAGTGAAATTCGATGGTCAGCAATTATACTTTCTTCGCTTTGCTGATGACATCGTCCTTATAACACCAAACATCAGCAAAGTAGAAACGTATGCTTGCCGACTTTTATAGAGCCAGTGGAAAGATTGGTCTTCGACTAAATCTCACAAAAAACGATGTTCATGAGGAACGGATTGGTTTCTTATAGCCCATTCAGGCTCAATGGAACGAATATTTCCGAATGCTCCAGTTATGTCTATCTAGGTCGGGAAATCGATATGATGAAACGACTTAGCTCCAGAGTTGAGCAGAAGGGAAACAAGCGGGTTTGTGGAGCTTTCAAGAGCATCGAGAATGTAGTGAAGAGAACAAAGAACACCGGACTCCGTGCCCACCTTTTCGACTCAACGGTACTCCCTGCCCTAATGTATGCGTCAGAAACCTGGTCGCTGCGTAAGCAGAATGAAAGATCACTCAGCGTTTTTGAATGCGCAGTCGAAAGGAGGATGCTAGGAGTATCCTGTTTCACACAAGTAACGGATGGGATTCGAAGCTCCGACCTGTTTCAGCGATCAAAAAATCAAAGATGCCGTTCTGTGCGCCAAACAGTCGAAGATAAGGTGGGCAGGACACGTAATGCGTATGAATGACAACCGATGGACAGGAGCCGTTAGTGACTGGATTCCTCGAGATCATAAACGCACAGCTAGAAGACCACCGACCCAGATGGTCAGAGTTTTTCACGAAGAGCCTAGAAGAAAGATATGATGCTCGACGACTCCCTAGAGCGAGCAGAACCCAATAGGGCTGCTCTTGCACGCGACACGGAAAAATGGAAGATTTACTGGCGCCCGCTCGAGTCACTCGACGACCAACGGAACTACAGAGAATAGAGAACATAGAACAGAGTTCATTTCTCGTCGCAATCATTTGTGCTTCTGGCTTTAAGCCGTGCTAATAGTGAGAAGGAGAGGAACACCGATTTGGAAGGGTGATGAGCGGCCTTGATCTTCTCTGTAGTGGCTGGGTAACACGGTCTGTGATGGATGTTTTACATTAACAGGATCTGCGATTTCAATAGCAGCACACAATTTCTCATTGTTCTTCCCAAGTATTCCTTCTCCAGTCAATGAATCGAAGTGAAAAAAATTTGCTTCGGATTATCTGTAAAACATTGCTGAAGATAAGCAGATTTAACTGTAGTCGAAAATGGCGTGTAGAACTATCAGAACAGGACACTGTCATTGGCTGTTGTGGTGGGAGAATTGTCTAGCCGTTTACTTGTTATCCATACAAGCCTACATAAACTAATGTGCAACTTTCAAAACCAAATTGCCTCTAACAACATCGACATTGATGGACACCTCCAAACGGTTTACTGATTCATTGTGGCTGGGAGGTGTTCCTGGTTGTCGGACTGCGATGTACACCAATGGATTCATCCCCTTGCACGGTCTCTCAAGCTGTTAAGGAGTCAGTCGTTTCCGTTAGGAAACCCAGTTAGGAGTAAACCAATACAAGGATCCACCACCGTCCTGATATAAGAGTCGCATGGTGACAAATCTCCCTCTGATCCATAAGTGCGCCGACAGGCTGCGGTGGTGACGATATGAAGCAAACTTTGACCAGGCTGACCTCGCCGCTGCACGGAAATTCAGTGGCTAAACAAGATAAACTCCGAAAAGTGGAGAATATTCTGGGTCACGCACAAGCAGTGAGCACGGACCTTCCTAGTATGCAAGTTTCTGCAGTTATCCATTAGCCATAAATAATATTCGTAAAACGTTAAATGCGTGCAATTTTCAGTACTATTGAGAAGTCGCAAACCAAATTGAAACTTAACAAAGTCTCTATTTTTGCCGAGTTGTGCTGGTTTAGCCATTGAGTTTCCCTGTAGCCCCGAGGTCACCCTAGCCAAAGTCTGCCTGACGTCTTCATTACTACAGGCGGTCGCACCTCTTGAAAAATCAGAGAGAGATTTGCCACCATGCGACTAGTTTGACACCAGCACGATTGTGGATTCTAGTATTGTTTTATTCTTAGCTGGGCTTCGTGTTGGAAACGTCGGACTCCTCAGCATGGGATATACAGCGAGTGGATTCGTCCCCAAGCTGTACATCCAGACCGACACTCAGGAACACCTCCCAGGCACGATGAGGTGTTAAACCGTTGTGAAAATAGATAACTATTTAGCGCTTGAAATGCTATTTAGAGTTATCAAAAGCTCCAACGGTCATCTTATGCACTTTATTTAGCTGTAAGGGTGCGCTTGAAGAGATGAGCCACGTGTGCAGCGCAGCGATTCCTACGGCTGGCACCGTAACGAGGCGTGTGAATTTAAACAGCATTTGTCCAGCTGTGCATTGTACCCTACGTAACTTATAAAACTGGTCCGCTTATTTCCACACTAAGTGGTTTTTTATTAACAGAAAAGTATTGAGAAATTGCGTCGCATGGAAGAGGATTTTTACAACACTACTTCACACATCGCAGGTGAGTTGTAAATAGCATTTCCCTGGGGCAAGGAATGGTGCGAGCCTAGAAGTAGAGCGAAACAGAGCGACCTGGCCGTCGCAATCATATTTTATTTGGAAAGGTACTAAATGAAGGCATATTGGTTTTGCAACCTCAAGCCTTGTGCGGACTGTCTACCAGAAATAATTTGCTTCAAATGCAAAGGAAAATATTAATCGAAATAGATGTGTTATTGTCTTCGTCCACTAAAATAAATCGAGCGCAAGTTTACAAAAAATCTCTCAAATCTCACGTTTAACGTGGCGTTGTGATTTGTTTCCGCTGACAGCTTGAAGGTGCCATCATCGCTTTCTTCACTGGCGATATTCTCT
This sequence comes from Angiostrongylus vasorum, assembly GCA_018806985.1. Taxonomy (NCBI): domain Eukaryota; kingdom Metazoa; phylum Nematoda; class Chromadorea; order Rhabditida; family Metastrongylidae; genus Angiostrongylus; species Angiostrongylus vasorum. Next base: position 30,944 of record JADANN010000416.1, read on the forward strand.
CTCTCTCAAGTTGCCCTTGTCGATCGGGTTCTTTTCATCGGCGATTCAACCCTGCAACCTGAACAAATGTATGTTATTTCATTGAAAAGCTTCACTACTAAGGTATTAGAAATCGGTTCCAGACCAGCCGAAATCTACAAAATGCACGAACTTCTGAAAAAACAAAGCAAAATTTTTTTTCGAAATTTCAGTTGGGGGGAAAAAAATTCAAAACAAAATTTTGACGCAGAAAACGACAGGAAAGCCCAGTTTGTAGTAGAAACGATAAGTTCAAATCTCTCTCAGTACGGGAGTGATGTCTTCAAATGAAGGACTTTTGCAGTTGAAAAGTTGATAACCGTAACAAAAAGCATAAAACGGGGCAAATAAAGAAGTACCTTAGCAGTAAAGTGGAATTGTGTATAAAACGAACCAGCAAACAATGACGGGGTGAGAGAACCCTTAGCGTCCACTCTTCACCCACATAACACCTCAAATGAGCAAGAGAGACAAAAGCTTAGGAGATAGTAAGCATCAAACCTGCTAACTGTAGTTATCAATAGACTGTACAGAGGATCATCTCACGACGCTTCGTGGTATCTGGCAGTCATCAGTTGGCGGTAGCCGAGGTAGTTGATCATTTCACCTCCACAAAGCTTTCTCAGAGTGAGCTCACTTCATCTTCTTTTTTTGTTGCTCATTTTATCACAGAAGGCTTCTCGATATAGTTCTGTTTTTAATCCAACAAACGGCTTACCGCCTCATAGATATCATCAACGCTAACACCGAACTTGGAGAGCAAGATATTTGCAAATACCATTTCAGGGTAAACCGATGCTGAAATGGAGCCCGTCAAACTACCGGATGAAATTCTTCTGTCACAAAACATTGAAAATGAAATGCCTTATGTTGAGAGCCATGGTACACTTCTCCATTGAGCGTTCGCAACCAGACGAGCTTCTTTGCCTTGCAACAGAGATTATGTTGCGTTTACAGCCATTCGGGACATAATGGGACTGCAAGTAATGCAGATCGAATTCCGTGAGCGGGCTGCCTCACAGGGATTAGCAGCTGGTCACATGAGTATGAATGAAGCTTATCTGATGGTTCATTACAATTTTCATTTCAATTGATCGATGATTCCCAATAATACAATCAAAGCTGACCATTTAAGCATTACTGGGATTAAAACTACACTTTGGTAATTCACTGTTTTTTCTTCAACGATAAAAGACGAGGTTGGTGTTACAGAATTAGCAGAAAATAGCTGACGTTCCCACGGTTTCGTCTTCTTCGGAGCGAGACTGGAAAGGTCTTACTGACATGCGATCTACTCAACCAAACACTCTCATCCCCTCAGCAGAAAAAAATTTAACACATGAATTTATATTGGATGGGGGAATAAAACGCTTCCTTTAATTGTTCGTTGTAAGTCCTGCAGTTAATTGGTGGAGAGCAGCCGCACAGAATAAAACACGGGAGAAGAAGGTGCCTGGGTCTGGTAGTGTGCAAATACAAATTTATGTGTTAAGTCCCATTTGCTAAGTACATGAAAACGTTTAGCTGAGTAGATCTTGTGTCCATTCGACCTTTCCAGATCCTGAAAAGAGTGAAAACGCCGAAACGTCAGCTAATGCGTGCTAGTAAATTCTATAATACCAACCACGTATTTGCTTATTGAAGAAAAAATAGTGGACTATCAATCAATACTTGACACTTTGTACTTGAATGGCGAGTGCTCACTAGTTGTGCGGGCCACTGCATAATCTCCATTTTTTGGAGATTTGCTGGATAACCCACTGTGGTTCACTGGAATCCTGAGGCCAGCCTGGCCAAAGTCTGCCCCAGGTTTTCACCAGCACAGGCAGTCGCAGACCTTGTGCATCAGAGGGAGATTTGCCACCATGCGACTCTAATACCAAGACGATGGTGAATCCTATTATTTGTTTACTCTTAGCTGGGTTTCCTGATGGAGACGCCGGACTCTTTCTCAGCTTGAGAGACCATGCCAAGGGATGAATCCCTCGCTGTACATCGCAGTCCGACACTCAGGAAAACTCCCAGCCACGATGAGTCAGTAAACCGTTGGGAGGTATCCATCAATATTGAGGTTGTTAGAGGTAATTCGGTCTTGGAACTTCCACATTAGTTTACGAATGCTTTTATATATAACAAGGAAACTGCAGGACATTTTCGTCATCGGAACAGTCAATGACAGTGTTCTGTTCTGACAGTATACTGTTTTACACGTATTTTTTCGATTACAGTTAAACCTGCTTGTCATCAGCATTGTTCTGCAGGTAATCAGAAGCAAATTTTTTTCATTTCGATTCATCGAGAACAAAAGAAAAACTCATGAATAACAGTGAGCAATTATGTACTGCTGTCGAAATCACAGATCCAATTAATGTAAATGATCTATCACAGACCGGGTTACTCGGCTACTACAGAGGAGTTCAGGGCCGCTCACCACCCTTCCAAGCCGAGGTTCCTATCTCTCACTGTTAACACGGCTTAAAGCCAGAAGCACAAATGATTGCGACGAGAAATGAACTCTGCTCTATGTTCCCTATTCTCTGTAGTCCCGTTGGCCGTCGAGTGACTCGAGCGGGCGCCAGTAAATCTTCCATTTTTCCGTGTCGCGTGCAAGAGCAGCCCAGTGGGCTCTGCTCGCTCTAGGGAGTCGTCGAGCATCATATCTTTCTTCTAGGCTCTTCGTGAAAAACTCTGACCTTTGGGTCGGGTATTCCTCTAGATGTGCGTTTGTGATCTCGAGGGAATCCAGTCACTAACGGCTCTTGTCCATCGGTTGTCATTCTTATGCATTACGTGTTCGGCCCATCTTATCTTCGACTGTTTGGCGCAGAACGGCATCTTTGATTTTTGATCGCTGAAACAGGTCGGAGCTTCGAATCCCATCCGTTACTTGTGTGACACAGGATACTCCTAGCATGCTCCTTTCGACTGCACATTCAAAAACGCTGAGTGATCTTTCATTCTGCTTACGCAGCAACCAGGTTCCTGACGGATTCATTAGGGCAGGGAATGCCGATGAGTCGTAAAGGTGGGCACGAAGTCCGGTGTTCTTTGTTCTCTTCACTACATTATCGATGCTCTTGAAAGCTCCACAAGCCGCTCGTTTCCTTCTGCTCAACTCTGGAGCTAAGACTTTCAACATGATGATTTCCCGACCTAGGTAGACATAACTGGAGCATTCAGATATACTCGTTCCATTGAGCGTTAATGGGGCATACGAAACCAATCCGTTCTTATTAACATTATTTTTTGTGAGATTTAGTCGAAGACCAATCTTTCCACAGGCTCTATCAAAGTTGGCAAGCGTACGTTTCGCTTGGCTAATGTTTGGTGTTATAAGGACGATGTCATCACCAAAGCGAAGATGGTGTAACTGCCGACCATCGATTTTCACTCCTACATTATCCCGCTCCAATGTTCGCATGACGATCTCGGGGATGGCGGTGAATAATTTCGGCGAGATTGTATCCCTTGCCTAACCCTCTTTTGACGTGAATGTTAATATAGTTATAGAATGATGATAACTTCGTTGTGAAAATTTTGTACAGCTCACGAAGAATCTTCATGTACTGAGTAGTGACTCCTTGACTCTCAAGGGATTCCATGACTGCCTCTATCTTAATTGAATCAAATGCCCTCTGTAAATCGATGAAAGTGAGACAGAGCGATCTTTAGTACTCTCGCGATACTGCAATGAGCCTTGTTATCTTGTGGATGTGGTCCGTCGCACTAAATGCTTTTTGAAACCCTAATTACTCACGTGGGTGCCCTTCGTCCAAAGTTTTGTCAATCCTGTTTACGATGACTCGAGTGAAAAGTTTGTGGACAACAAACAGCAAGCAGATTGGGCGATAGTTGCCGATATTGCGTAGGTCACCCTTGTTGAACAATAACATGGTCTTGCTGGTCTTCCACTGAGTAAGGACCTTGCATTCAGACAGGTAACGTGTGAAGAGCCTTGCCAGTGTGTTTGCGAGGACTGGCGGAAGGTTCTTTAGTATTCCACCAACTACTATTCCAATTATTACTTTGAGTATTGCAATGTGCATTGAGTGACGAGAAGACGACTGTGAGAACGCAATTACACCACTCTCAAACTTCGCTGCTGTATTGGACAAATTCGTAGTCAACCAGATGTTTCCTAGGTTCGACATTTCTTAAGTATGTTTTTCAAAACATTTCCATATGATGAGAAGCGTGTCTGTATACGACACCGGTTTATAGAAGTGGCGTATCTAAAGCAACGTTGCTGAAAGTTGTACGTACAGATGGTTTTAGGTGTCTGGACGCAGAGTTCATGAACTACAATCGAACAAGCTAGCACATGTACGTGGTGCCACCATGTGAGAGAGCAGGTAGCGATCCTTAATCAATATTCACTCCACTCAGACGGTATCGCGATTTACCCCGAAATCTGCCTTAACATGTGAACTTCGGTCCATGCTCGAACTGAACGTGTTCCACACGTTAATAGTGACGTGTAAATGCTGATGATAAGCATGAATAAGACGTATATAAACCAATATCAGTTTCTTGATTTCATTTTTTTCTCGCGTTTCTGTAAGTTTCTATCTTTAAATATTCACATTTGTCACTGTGCTTGTTGTTTTGGTAGTTCCTCCTCGGCATTTCGCCTACATTTCTCAAGTATCGTTCGTTCCTTTCTTGAGCCCAACACTGTGCTTCTGGTTTGAAACAATGAGTGAGAGCATGGAACGTGGAACTGATGAACAGAGTGGGTCATATGGAAACAATGACCGTGGACATGACAGTCGATCCAAAGTGTATTCAGGTAATGTTTTTCTGCAGACTTTTTTTATGCAGCAATGTCGAGGCGTGTGTATTCAGCATTCAGTGCCATTCGAATTTGCCAAAATTAAACAGCAGGTAGGAACCAATGACAAGAATCTATTAGGAAGCTTGTGTCCTTCACTGGTCGCCTAACATCTTCCTCGTCCGTTATGAGCGACCTCGGAATCGCCGCAGGCAATGCATCTTTAAAAGCCTTGCAGTGCTTGGGACCTTCATATTGCAACAATGCCCACTGTTTTTTTCGCCGTCTTTCCGACATGAGAACTAAATTGGAGCAAAAAATGTGGAACGGAGACACCACGAGTTCAGGAATTGTTGGCAATCTCTATCATTTTCGGCACTTTAGACAAAAATTGTTCCCTTCGTCGCTTAACACAGGAGTAGTCGCTATTGTGGGCCGAGAACGGTGTCAAAGCTAGAGATGAAAATCAGTAAAGAGCTGATAATTTTTGCTTAAGCCTCAAGACAAAAGGCTGGTCACCTGGAGCAAAAATCTGAAATTCTTAGGTATTTTTTCAATGCATGGATGTAGTACATCTACGTTTGTGATCGACAGATCTGTTGAGATGATTTGTCCGAGTTTGTAAGTGGCAAATCACTAGGGCACACACACAGTCGTTGCATACCAATTTTAGGAACGATTTTCGTGTCCTACTCAGGCTGATTTGTGCCATATTTTTTCCTCCTTGGAATGAGCCGCGTTATATATGTATATATCCATACTGTTTTTTTTTCTATAATAAAAACATGTTTTTGTCAATGTGGAGCCAGTTCTTCTCATAGGAGGTTCGAGACTTAGGTTCTCTGATGGACATCTTTCAAGAACGTTTCTGGTTCAGAGCTTAAAGTTCTACTTCCCTGTTATTGTTAGATTTTTCATTTGTGAAAACATTTTGTTGTGAACAGTTACTGATAGGTTTCAGGGTTCCGGCATGATGACGGCTGTAGATATGGACGACTTTTTTGACGGAGGAAAAAGGGATCTTGATGGAGTCCACAATTGTTCTGATGAGAACGTGAGACCTTAAAGTCTTCTATCACTTATCATTTTGGTGACTTCTCCAATAATTGCTCATCTCTTTGTCCTGAGTTAACATGTAGTAAAGAAGGGAAGACCTATTTTTCTAACCTTGCTCAAGTGAAACGTTGGAAAAGTGAATTTCCTTCATGGATTTCGACTTCTTCTCGAGACATGTGGAAAGCGCTTAGAATAATCGCGATCACATGCCTAGCCACGTGAACACCATTAAGAAGGGAATTCTCGACTTTTATGTCACAGAAAGCAGAATGTATATTATTCTAAACAAACATGAGTTCATATACAGAACAATTAGAAGCGTTTTTTTCCCTTAATTCTACAAGAATCCAGCTTGCAAGCTCTTCTTTGCAAACTATTTGTATAACTTTTCTTGTAAGGTATTTCTGGCTGAAAATTCTAGTGCTTCATTTAGCACCCACTGACGGAGGAAGTGGTAAATGGTTTCGAAATAAAGGAAACGTCCAATGGTGGCAAAGAAAATAAAAATCGGACGTCACAATCTTCTACGAATGAAGATAAGAAAAGGACCAAGGTTCGTTATAAAAGACCATTTGCGCAAAAGGTTTTGTATATCCAATGCCATTACAAAGTATTGTTAACAGCTAATGTCGCGTAAACGCAAGTATTCGCACGGCGACTGCTCTTCGCCCGTCGGTACTCAGATGGTATGTTTTATCATTTATGGACTGCCTGTATAACAGGAACTGTTGCTGTTGCTACCAAGTGATGGAAGTCTGCGCTGACTTACTCTCCTTAGTCCAGTCTCTTTCAGCTTCCCCGTCGATCTGCTCGACTTAAGGAAAAACAACTTAGAATGGTCCACTACTCACGATGGCCGCCAGAATGAACTGCGACAAAGTGATAATCGTGGTCCAACATACGTGTTCTTTTTAATCTTTCTTAATAAAAATTTGAGCTTTGTGTACAGTGGGTCCATTGTTGTTGCTGTATCAACTCCCATATCCAGTGGTCGTCTAGCGTAAAAGCATGCTGTCGTTAGTAAACAGATTGGGATTAAGTTATCGATCTGGGATGGGATGTCGGGATGTTAAGAAAGTTAGGCTTAGACTCCAAATCAATAAGAAGCAAAGGCAGAGTTGCAAAACGTAGCCGAACTCAGACTCCGCTTACTATACAAGGTAGCGATTTTCTGCTGAATAGAAAAGCTTAGGAATTGGGAAGAGCTTCTACCTCATGTGGGAGAATGATACCAAAAGCAAGTATGCTAGAATACCCCATTCGTTCATCGCGCGTTGATTGGTTCGTTTCGCTCGTGTTACATTAATAGCAAGGCAGTTGATATCACACCCATTCTTTAGCTTTTTGATAAAAAGGTGGCGAAACAAATAGTAGCTGAGATTCAGGATGTAAATGTTAATCATCTGAGATGAGGTCATTGCCTGCGTATTCGCTCATGCATGTCACATCTTAACACCCAAAAACAACTACATACCAAGTGGTGCCGGTAAACAACTAAGGGGTAAGCTTTCGCCCCGGGTAAACACGCTAAAATCAAGTTCAGAAATTTCGTGTAGGGATATAACTGTAACGATGCTGAGATATTTGCAAAACTACGAACAGCAAGTGTCTGCGGTGGAGATCAAACACGCTACAACCCTTTCCGGGAGCTAATGCGTTCACCGTCATACCATGCGGGTCCTTCATTTCGCTTTTTCCCTTAGCCTTGTTTTATAGGTGCTATTTGCAATTACCCGTCAATAGGGTTAATCTGGGGGAGCACAAAACGGCATTGAACCCAGTTAAGACAAGGCTGTAGTATAGATCACAATCAAATCACTTTTTATTTAGTGCCTTTCCTTTTTTTCATAGCAGGATGTGATGCGAAGTTAGCCACTGGATAGGGCTAATAGCGCGTTCGATCCCCACCGCAAGCACCTGCGGTCCGGAGTTTTGCGAATATCTCAGCATCATTGTGGTTATATTTCACGTTACACCCTGCCGTGAAAAAAAGAATGGGCAGTAAACAAAAGGTGACTAGTCTGTGTGGAGCGTTTGCACAATATGTTGATTGAATAAGAAGACGTTTTATTGATGCTAGAGATTGCTAAATAAGAAAGAACCAGTGACGGGCTTAACAGTAATTGGACTTCTACAAAGTATAGACCGCTATTCTATAGCGGATGGCGCAGTTGGTGCGAACAAGAACCGAAGTATTATTTTGCGTTTGTTCTCCATGTGCATTAATGAATATCGTATTTCTGTTCATAAGGCGCTAATCGCTTTTGCCCACGATTTGCCCCTATCTGCTACCTGGTGACACGCCACCTAGCATCGCCACTTGCGGGCGTGAGATCTCTGTATGAGTGAGATCCGCGGCGGAATTCCATAGATTGCCGAAAATGCTTTAGATAATTCGGAAACTGTTCACGATATATTCACAGTGAGAAGCATTAGTGAAGAGGGTAAACTTTAGATGATATGAGGTCATAGAATTACAGGAGGAGGTGGTGTTGGAAGGCGAAATCGAAAGGAATCTACATAAATTTTTGGGGAAACACTTGTAACAACTGTAAGCTGGGGGCCCTAATTCTTGAGTCTCATTTCTCTGAAAGAATCTGGTTGCCATCCTTTAATCCAAGAGCAGAGGTAAATGCAGATGGAAGTGGAACCGCTGCTCATTGTTGCTGATGCCTTCACACAACTACAACAGAAATTAAGGGAATAACTTAATACTTGATACTTGAATGTCCCATCCTCACTGCTTGTGAGGGCCACAGCATAATCTCCATTGTTTGAAGATTTGCCGGTAAAGCCATGGTTGTTCCCTGGAATCCCGAAGTCTGCCCAGGTCTTCACCACCACATGCAGTCGCAGCCCATGTGGATCAGAGGGAGAATTGCCACCATGCGACTCTAATACCAAGACGGTGGTGGATCCTATTATTGGTTTGCTCTTAGCTAGTGTTCCTGATGGAAACGTCGGACTCCTTCTCAGCTTGGGAGACCATGCCAGGGGATGAATCCCTCGCTGTACATCGCAGTTCGACACCCAGGAACAACTCCCAGCCACAATGAGGCAGTAAACCGTTTGGAGGTATCCATCAATGTCGAGGTTGTTAGAGGTAATTCAGTCTTGGAAGTTCCACATTAGTTTACGAAGGCTTTCATATATAACAAGGAAACTGTTGGACATTCCCATCACCGCAACAGTCAACGACAGTGTTCTATTCTGACAGTATACTGTTTTACAAGTATTTTTCTATTACAGTTAAACCTTCTTGTCATCAGCAATGTTTTGCAGGTAATCAGAAGCAAATTTTTTTCATTTCGATTGGTCGACAAAATAAGGAAACCTCCAGAATGACAATGAGAAAACACGTGTTGCTATCGAAATCGCAGATCCTACTAATGTAAAACAACATCTATCACAGACCGTGTTTCTCAGCCACTACAGAGAAGATCAAGGCCGCTCACCACCCTTTCAAATCGGTGTTCCTCTCCTTCTCACTACTAGCACGGATTAAAGCCAGAAGCACAAATGATTGCGTCGGAAAATTAACTAAAAAATTCTAATAATCTAATGCTGTTGTGACAATGTTGATACAGTAAAAGGAGCAACGTAGACGTTTATTCATTCACATAAAATCACAAATGAAACAATCCATATTAAAGGCAACGATCGACCCGGCACTACAAAACCGCATACAAATGTAGTCTACATTTTCGAATTAACCCTAAACGAACCAGTGACACATAGGTGCCGCGAAAAACAAAGAACGATAAACTCCCATAAATGCCACAACATTATAACTAAAGTGAACACGTGACTTTTCCTCGCGGACATGTCAACGCACAAACATCATCGAGCTCGAAAATATATTGAAATAAATAGCAAACAAAGTACAGTTCCCACAACCACCACTCTGAAGTATTTGAATATGGAATGACACCGTTAAAAGACAGTAAATTCCCAAGACCAAATTCTCTAAAACAAGCGAAAATTCCGCATGCACTTTGAACGGCAATAAGAATGGACCTAGGAAGCGAGAAGTACTCCGCTGGAAATGTATAGAGGCCAAAACAAAGAATCAAGGCAAAAGAAAACTTGTGTCATCAGAGGTTTATAGAAGAAATCCCAATCTCGGCAGTGAACTAAACTGACTCAGCTACGTCAACTAAATGAAATAAACAGTCACAAGTATTTCGTGGCAAAGCACTAGTGCATGACGAAAATACTGGGATACTGCTCTTAGACCCAGAAAAGGCGCACAACCAGTTACCATGCAATATTGAAGTGTTATAGAAGTAACTCATAAGTAGTGCCCTCACAAGCTTGAGCATTTCTTCTCATTCGGTTTCTGTGAACTATATAAGGGAGCGAGAAATGTTCATCGAAAACCTGCAAAGGCACATATCTAGTGTTAATTTTATATTTGTTGCACATTAGTATTTTTTACGGCAGAATACTACTTGAAATACAACCGTAATGGCGCTGAAATATTTCCAAAACTCCGCACCGCTGTTGTCTATGGTGGGGAACGAATGCTGTATTATCTTTACCGGGGTCTAATGCGTTCACTACCACACCATGCGGTTTCTTCCTTTCGCCTTCTCTCAGCTAGTTTTTTTAGTAGACAGATGGAAGGTTAGCTGAGAGACAGGCGAAACGTAGGACCCGGACGTTATGGTGGTACAAACCTAAATCTGCGACAAACTGCACAAAAAAGCGGCCTAACGTACTTGCTTGTGTAAGAACCTCATTGTGTAAGAACCGAGCATTCAAGGTACTTAACAGCTTTCACCTCTTTCGCCATTGCTAGTCCTTGTGTTTGGCTAATAGGTGTCAACCTGCGCTCTCGAAGCCTGTAAGAACTTCTGAAGTTGTCTAAAAAGCTACATTTAGAAGGTTTACATTTCGCCAAAACGCAGTAGGTAGAAGAAAATAGTTATAATACCTAACTCATTTTTTATCTTACAAACGAAATTTGTGACACTACTGGCAAAGATTTGTGGCCCAGTTAGCCCAGTTTAGCAAAATTTGTAGCCCGCCAAATTTGTGTCGGACTTGTTTGAGAAAGTAAACAGCAGCAGTGAACAGAAAAGAATTTGAGTAGCACTGAATTTGATAAGAGCGTAGCCCGTAAATCTTACTGTAGAGGCGAGATATGCTATAAATCATCTCTAGCGATAGGTGATAAAGTCTGAGCTGTAGCTCATCCCTCTAAAAGTTAATAAACGCCTTGAGCTTGTACTTCCAGCCAGCACAATTCTTGAAAATTTTGACTGCGAGAAATACAACGAAGCAAATTAAAACCATTTCTCATCGATTTGTATAACTGATTTCTGTAATGATTTCTCTCCGAAAAGTTAATAAAAACGAATCCTTTTCCTCTCATCATGGGTAACAAATGCTTGTTGGATTTCTAACAAAATGTCTACAGCCAATTTTTTATTTTTCCTACTCTTTGGATACCGGTTTCGGCAAATTTTTCTCGTTGATTCCAGTCTTTTCATTTGTATCGAAATTTTCACTATTTCAACGCCTTAGGCGTATTATTTTTCGGCCTATCGATAGCTATTTAGCGCTTGAAATGCTATTTTGAGTTATAGAAGGACACGGCGGTCCCCCCTCATGCAGGTCAGTTAGATGCAAGGGTGCATGTAATAAGATGAGTCACGTGAGCCGTGCAGCGATTCCTATAGCTGAGAGGGGGTGTGAACTAGCGAAGGATTCTCGGTACTAAACAGCACCTATCTAGCTGAGCATTGCATTCTACGTAACTTATAAAATTTCGCCTCTTATTTCCACTCTAAACGGTTTCTTCTTAACAGAAAAGTATTGAGAAATTACGTCACATGTAAATGGATTTTTGCAACAGCACTCCTTACATCGTAGACATGCCGCAGATAGCACGTCCCTAGGGCTAGAATGCTGCTTGCCTAAAACTAGAGCGAAATAGGGAGAAACCTAACTATTTATCATAATAAGATGTTGTCTGAATAGGTATTAAATGAAAGGATATTGACTTCACAACCGAAACCTTGTGTAGACTGGTTGGTCAAAAATAATTAGCACCAAATGTAAAGAAAAAATGTGGATTGAAACACGTCTGTTGCCGTCTTCGTCTTTGAATTAAATTAAGCGGAAATTTACAACAATCTCAGTCTCAAATCTCACGTTTTGTATGGCCCCTATCGTTTTGTATGGAGCCAATGATGTGCAACCAAAGTACTGGAAACCGCTCCTTTTCAATTTCATTGAATTAAGGAAAGATTTCGACAGTTATGGAAGCCCTGGACGGCCAGGGCGTATCTACTTTGAACACAAAGACTCCACGACAGTTCGTAAAAAATTTCAACAGCAAAATATCGCAACTGTGCTATTGTATTAACATCGATGTCAAAAGAGCGGTTAGGAGAGGTGGTACTATATCGGCAAAATTATTATTTACCATTATCCGCGAGAACGTTATCGTCGTCATGGTCAGCAACTGCATCATGTTCGCTTTGCTGATGTCATCATTCTTATAACGCCAAGCATTAGCCAAAAGGAGCGAACGCTTACCGCCTTTAATAACCTATGTGGAAAAAAGCGTGTTCGATTAAATCTTAGAAAAACGGTTTTGTTAAGAAGCGGTTAGGCTTCCTATGCCCTGTAACGCTCAAATTAAAGATTATTTAAAAAATATTGCAGATGCAGCCACGATGAACGACTAAGATCCAGAGTTGAGAAGAAGGTACCGAACGGCCTGGGGAACCTCAAGAACAACAAGGGATGTGGTGAAAATTACAAATAACATCCGAAATCGTGCCCATCATTTCGACTCCGCCATTCTACCTGCCTTGACATAGTCGTCAGAAAGCTGGTAGCTACGTGTATAGGATGGAAAGTCACTCAGCTTTATAAAAAGCGCAGTCGTGCTGTGGGAGTATCGCGTTTTACTCAAGTGAATGAGCGCATGTGGAGGCCCGACATACGTCTGCGATTAAAAATCAAATACGCCGTTTAATCCACTAAATTTTCGAAGCCTCCAACGGTTTACCACCTCATCGTGGCTCGTAGGTGTTCCTGGGTGTGGGACTGCGGTGTACAGTGGGAGATTCATCCCCTGGCAGGGTCTCCCATGCTGAGAAGGAGTCCCGCCTTCCCATCAGGAAGCCTATCTAAGAGTAAACCAATACCAGGATCCACCACTGTCCTGGTATCAAAGTCACATGGTGGCAAATCTCCCTCTGATCCACTGGGGCTGCGACTGCCTGTGATGGTGAAGACCTGGGCAGACTTTGGCCAGGCTGACCTCGGGAGTCCAAGGAACCACAATGGCCTAACCAGCAAATCTACAAAAAACGGAGATTGTGCTGAGGCTCGTACAACTAGTGAGGGCGAGCCATTCAAGCACCAACTAAGTAAATTTTCGAAGACAAAGTAAGCCGCGCAAGTAATGTGCGCGAAGGACAACCGGTGCGCAAAAGCCGTCAGCGAATGGATAGCTTGGAGAGCCAAGTGCAGAGCGATAAAGAAGCCGGCGTGGTGGTCAGAGTTCTTCGGAAAACCCTTGAAGAGTGGTAGTACCTCAACGAGCACGCGTAATTATTACACCATTTTATTTTTATTTTTTCTTTTTTTTAGAAACTTTGTTGTTAAAGCGGCATTTTTTATGAGGTTCTATGGCAAGGGTGAAGCCGGCATTTTTTACCAAATCCCAATTACTCGTCATTAACTGAGCTTCACACGAATACCGCAGATCTGTACAATATTTCAGCACTCAGGAAAAGCGCTACGGGCCACAAGGCAGGTCCTGCTAGAGTGGTAACTCACTGCTCATTTAGGAGTTATATTTCGCGTAGTTTCGAAGATGGTTATATGAGCACCCTAGAATGTTGCTGCAGATATGCTATCAATGGCTAGGACTTCTTCACTCTTTCGGGCAGAAATGTCGACACGTTCTGAATCTCTGAATCTGAGAGGAAATTACTGGGTGGGAAAACCGTTCGCTGTTTATCGCAGTTCGATATCTTGGAAAACCTCAACCAGTACAAGACGGTATACCTTCTTGATAAAATTACATTCTATGAAAAATTAACATCCATAAACTTTAACATTTCACCTTTTATTGAAAAGCTCAACTCCAAAAGATATTACTTGTGGAAAAACTAGTTGCCATGTTCAGAGACACTGCCCATCCACGCAACCCCCATTGGAATATCCTTAGAGCGACTATCTTCGCTGAATACACTCGCATTGAACTGCACAAGTTTTCAAATTTGTTTCGTAGAAAATAAATAGAATTATATTATTCGTTGAATATGAAGAAAGTGTGTTAGATATTTCGTTGTTGGTGGAAAGATGAACTTATGCCGGTTAAGAATTATGAATAAGCAACATTCATTTAATCTCTACATGAGCAATTAATGTTTCCTCAGATTACTTAGTTCGCACGTGGTTGTTACAGGAACCTCGCTCTGGTTAACGTTCTGGAGATTTTACCTTCTTCAGATCCACAACGACTCTACCCGATTTCCCTCAGCCATTCATTATCGTGGTATCGGTTCTCGCCGACGCACCAAGTCGATTTCTCTGGAGTGGAGCACCGATCCAATGAAGAAACATTACTCGACGCCGTCCCTTTATGCAAGCAACTATTGACTGGTTGTGCACTGATGATGGTGCAGTTTCGTTAAATGCGAGCTAAGACGATGTCGCCTGCTGCAAGATGGATTGTTTTCATCAAAAAAAATTGCAAATGTATCGTTCATCGATGGTAGTGTTCTACCGGTAGCATAATTGAAAAAAAAAGATTTGAAAGAGAACACCATCAAAAGATCATTTAGTATTCTCACGCTGAGAGAAACCTCACTATCGTTCTGTAGTCCTCCTTTCCGAGTTGAGTTTCTAAGGCAACATTATGGAGAAAGCGTGCTTCCTTATTTCGTAACGCATCTTTTTCTGTTACTCAAGCGTGTTGAGTCTAGTTAGTGTGTAACGAAAACTTCAGGAAATCATATCCATTATTCCTTGCAAAGTGCAACAGTCGTCTCCTAAATTTTTATTTGCCTGCGGTCCACTTGTTATCAAAAACTCTGCTGTCACAAATCCTCTACAAATAAACACTCTCGAGTGCTGCGTATTCACGACCTGATGGATTCCATACTGGTTTATATAGGCGAACTGATGGCTTACCAAACCGATATTCGCCACGTCTTCAGGCTGTGAAGGGAACAAATGTGAACATATCATTGACCGAACTTGCACAACCCTCATGTTGTTCTGCTGAAAGCTTGCGCTTGATTACACTTTTCATTTGATCTCAAAGTTTGGATTAGAACCATCACTTTTTGGCATTATGTTGATCGCAACGGACGACATCGTAGACACATCTTAAATAGATTGGAACGAAACCATGGTGAAAAAAACAACACATCAAGAAGGAGAATTGATGCATTGATTTTCTGTGAACCTAATACATCGATCACCTGTATTACCTGTAGTCTCGTTGATCGTCGAGTGACTCGAGCGGGCGCCAGTAAATCTTCCATTTTTCCCTGTCGCGTGCAAGAGCAGCCCAGTGGGCTCTGCTCGCTCTAGGGAGTCGTCGAGCATCATATCTTTCTTCAAGGGTCTTTCTGTGAAGAACTCTGACCAACGGGTCGGTGGTCTTCCTTCAGTACGTTTGTCAATCCTTGAAATCCAGTCACTAACGGCTCTTGTCCATCGGTTGTCATTCACACGCATTTCGTGTTGGGCCCACCTTATCTTCGACTCTTTGGCGTGCAGAACGGCATCTTTGGTTTTTGATCGTTGACAAACCTCGGTGCTTCGAATCCCCTCTTTTACTTGTGTGGGACGGGATACTCCTAGCATCGCCCTTTCGACTGCACGTTCGATAACGCTGAGTGATCTTTCATTCTGCTTACGCAGCAACCAGGTTTCTGACGCATTCATTAGGGCATGAAATGCCGTTGAGTCGTAAAGGTGGGCACGAAGTCCGGTGTTCTTTGTTCTCTTCACTACATTATCGATGCTCTTGAAAGCTCCACAAGCCGCTCGTTTCCGTTTGCTCAACTCTGGAGCTAAGACTTTCAACATGTTGATCTCCCGACCTAGATATACATAACTGGAGCATTCGGAGATATTCGTTCCATTGACCGTGAATGGGGCATACGAAACCAATCCGTTCCTCACTAACATCGTTTTTTGTGAGATTTAGTCGAAGACCAACCTTTCTACAGGCTCTATCAAAGTCGGCAGGCATACGTTCGGCTTGGCTAATGCTTGGTGTTATTAGGGCGATGTCATCAGAAAAGCGAAGATGGTGTAACTGCCGCCCAGCGATTCTCACTCCCATATTATCCCATTCCAATGTTCGCATGACGTTCTGGACGGTGGCGGTAAATAATTTCGGCAAGATGGTATCGCCTTGCCTAACCCCCTCTTTTGACGTGAATGTTAATACCGTTATAGAATGGTGATGCCTTGATTGTGAAAATTTTGTACAGCTCACGAAGAATCTTTAAGTAATAAGTAGGGACTCTTTGACTATCAAGGGCTTCCAGGACTGCTTCTATTTCAAGTGAGTCAAAGGCCTTCTGTAGATCGATGAAGGTGAGGCAAAGCGGTCTTTTGTACTCTCGCGATACTTCAGTGAGTCTTGTTATCGTGTGAATGTGGTCCATCGTACAAAATCCTTTTCGAAACACTCCATGCTTACATGACCGTCCTTCTTCTAATATATTGCAAATCCTGTTTAGGAAGACTAGAGTGAAAAGTTTGTGGACGACAGACAGCAAGCAGGTTGGGCGATAGTTGCCGATATCGTGGAGGTCACGTTTCTTGAACAATAACACGGTCTCGCTGCTCTTCCAGTTTGAGTAAGGACTTTGCATTCAGACATGTAACTTGTGAAGAGCCGAGCCAATGTGTTAACGAGAACTGGCGGAAAATTCATCAGGTGTTCAGATTTTATCTTGTCCGGATCTGGTGCTGTTCGGTTTTTCACCGACGAAATGTCATGGCGGATTTTCAGAAGTGAGAACCGGTGGTTCAGCATATCCATCCTACTTTTATTTCACATGACGGTAGGTGGACGTGGTTATCGAAGAGATCAGAGTAGTATTCATGTTTTCTCCATTGCTGTTCTGACACGCTGTAACTGTTTCGTCTGGGCGTCGGAGTGCAATCGTCTTGGTCTTCTGTTTGGCGAAGCTTCGGTTGGGCTTTGCGAATGCTTTTCCCAGCCCTCTGCAGCTTCGACCATTACTGCTGGTTTTCTCTTTTAAGATCTTCTTTTATCGCCTGTCTGCATTGTTTTGCAATTTCGGACGTTAGTTCTCGTTTGCCTGCAGCTCGTGCGATTCCACGCTGGCGTATTAGCTTGAGTGTTTTCTGGATGACAGACGTCTCTTGGTGACTTTCGAACATCTGAGCTTTCTTTAGCGCTAACGTGAAAGATGTTAAGTGAGCCGAACGTGTTCTTCGTCGATGTTATCGACAAACGCCATCTTCCCACCAGGCGACATAATGGAGTTGAAATTAAGCCCCGGTTGTACGGTGATTCTGGGGCTTCGGTTTTCTGAATTTAGCGGCTTTTTTCTCCTTTCCGCGAGAAATAGGATCTTGCACCAAGGAGGCGTTGGTCTGACTTTCGTGTAGACATTTTTGGGACAACAGCGACACCAATTGGGCGAAAACCTTCGGTTTACTATGACGTGGTCTCGCTTCATTGTATTGTACTCTACATTGGGAAGACTCCCTACGTCCATCGTTTGAGGGTGGGTGCTTTTGGAATTGTGAGTTACCATGGATGGTCTTGGTCGTCAGTGATAAACTCAGAGAGCCGCTTACCCTGTTCGTCCCATTCTAATCCATGGGTCCCCAATGTGACGTTCCATTGTAGGCACAGATCGTCAACTTAGTTCTTCTTTGTGGTTCACGCGGCTTACATTGGCCCTGAAATTTTAGCAGCTTGTCCGTACTTGTCCTACCCAACGCTGCCGAATTGGTAGCTCTTTCTTGGTCAAAGGAATGAGGCCCGTTTCTTCTATTCTGTTTAGCATTTTGATACCCACGTATAGTTTGCTGGGCTCTGAACATGGTGGCTGGGTATACTCACGGGTAGGCTCTTCCAGAGGGGACATGAAGCTTGTTTGCTGGACTCGACTTTCAACCTCCTCGCATTTACTTCCGTGTCACTTGATTGCAGGCTTTTAGCCGAATTAGCTCGTAGAATACAATCGGCATAAAGTAGAACGCACCCAAAAACACGTGTGCATGGATGCATCTCGTAAATACAAAAAGTACGTGCCAAATCAGCGCAGCAGAAACAGAGAGTCCATCCCTTGGAACCATCTGCTTCTCCGGGAAGCAGAGGTCGCTTTGGTCCGCGATTAACCCGCTATCCTCCATCTGGGGAGGCGCCACGTAGCCTGGCCACTAAACGGCTATCGAGATCCCTCATATGTGGGAGACCCGTGGAAAAACGTCGATGGAATAATGGAACTCCAAAACAAATATATCACCACGCAGTGCGTTAAAGGAAAGATAAGTTTGCAAATTAAAGACATTGGGTGGACGAATAATTCATGAAGTAACGTTATTCTTGTAAACTGTATATCATGTGCCGACGTCATCTTATTAGCTGTAGCTGTTTGGTGCAGCTCATGAAAAATTGATCGTACTCGACTGACCCTGCCACAAAATATAGTGTAAGCTGCTGAATGAGTTGCAGCACACAAAAAAGTGCTCATTACACACTGCAAACCGCCTTGTCAATGTCTAGTTGTTTCTAAATTAGTAGACGGTATATCCCTGTTTTTCCACGGTGATGCTGAGAGATATCTACAAAACTCCGGTCCGCAGGTGTCTGAGGTGGGGAACGAACGCGCTATTGTCCTTTCCGGGGACTAACGCGTTCGATCACACCATACGCGCCCTTCGTTTCGCCTGTCTCTCTGTTAGTTCTATCGATCAGGCCATCTGCAATCACTCGTGAACGGGAGTGATCTGGGGAGTGCACACCAAACTTTTTTTTCACGGGATCAACCCCCTGACGGGTGATTGTTAATGGCACTGATCGATATATCTAGCTGAGAGACAGGGTAAACGAAGGACCGGCATGGTGTGGTGTTGAACGCGTTAGCCCTCGGAATGGGCAACAACACGTTCGTTCCCCACCGCAGATATCTGCGGTCTGGAGTTTTGTAAATTTCTCAACATCACGGTGGTTGAGTCATGCATAATAACCTGCGCTGAAAAAATGTAATAGACAGTAAATAAAACGTCAACACTGTCTGTTTTTTTCTTCAGAGAGCATAATCCCTACAGCAAGAAGACTTAAAATGAACTGACGAAAAATCGGATGTTTTGAAAACTAGTAACTGTGTACGCAGTGATTGAACTTCACTGATCCGTTTCCTGTCCATAATCCGTGACCCCTTTACTTGTGTTTCTTTCAAACGTCCCGAACTGACGAGATCCACAAGGTTCAACATGCTGTCAACCGGTCCCTTGAAGGCGTTAGAATGAGACCTCTTAAATTAAGGCGAGCAGCTATAATGCGACATAATTCTCGTCAATTGCATCTTCCTTCTAGGGGGACGGTAAAAGCAGCATGAGATCTTCTATTTCAGTGTTCATAGCTGTTTCACATGTTGGATTCCTCCTTCTTCAAGTTGTGCCATAGTTTCACTGTTTTTTGAACAAAAATAAATTTGGACGGATCTTTCATCTAAAACTCAAAGCCTCTACGAATTTCTGCAACTAGCAGGCTAGCGAGATGTGCACAGACTTAGGCAAGACTTGTCTGAAACACAGCGCCACTTTACTAACGAATCTGCAATAGCTCTCCACCACCCGAGAGTAAGTGGAGAAACATCCGACCAATTTTTGTATTTTTTCACTGATAAGTTAACACTAGCTGATGAAAAGCTTTATTCATTTAACGTCTCGATTTTTTTCGTCCTTCTCACAGCTGATGATCCGAGTCGATGGTCTGCAGTCGTTCGTACTCTCGATGTGGCTGTTGTCTTTGTTGTCGTTTCGAGTCGAATCTTCTTCGGTCGAGCAGCGTTAGAATGGCCCAACTTCTGTTGTCGATGCCCTTACAGGACGGTTGTTGGTGATAGTGATTGCCCGTCGATGCTAACTGGTTTTTGAATGGACCATCCATCCTGCAGTAATCGGTATTATATTACCTAGCTCATGGCGGATCAATGTTTCAAAACGGAGTTTGCCTTAACCTTGGCGTTACTAATCAACACTCATTTCTTTACTGATAAGCTAATGAGAGGTCGACAAAACGGTTTATTCCGCTAAGGTTTGACCAACCTAACAAGAGGTTCATAAAACGGTGTATTCCGTTAACGTTTGACCTCTTCGTCTGCCCTCAGAGCGGACGATCCGAGTCGTTGGTCAGCAGTCGTTCGTACTCTCGGTGTAGTGCCATCGTTGTCGTAATGGGTCGAAACTTGTTCGGCAGAGCAGGTAACTAACTCCACGATGCTCTTCATACAGGACAGTTGTTAATGGTGCCTATAGAACAGCATCGCCGGGTGAGGTTGCATCATTGGAACCGTGCTCCTCTGAAGAAGATTCAACTCCATACGACGCCGCAGCTACCAATTCGAGAGTACGGAAGACTGTTGACCATTGACTGTGATCATTGACTCTCAGGGAGACGAGCAGGTCGAAGCGTTAGCCGATTAAACGTTTTTACCAACTTC
Organism: Angiostrongylus vasorum; assembly: GCA_018806985.1. NCBI lineage: Eukaryota > Metazoa > Nematoda > Chromadorea > Rhabditida > Metastrongylidae > Angiostrongylus > Angiostrongylus vasorum. Next base: position 51,488 of record JADANN010000416.1, read on the forward strand.
GTCCTAGCCTATCAATGAATGGCTGCATTGATGAGTCACACCAAAATTAAAGAAGAGTGAATTTCTGAAATATTCCCATTACATATTCCAAGCTTCAGTACGAAAACTTCAATTTAATTACCATTTCCATGCATAACAATGTACTATTTATCTTCACTAAAAAGTTTGGAAATCTCAGCATGTCAATGCTTTTCCCTTTGGAGAGCCGCATTATTTTGGGAGCACCATCAAGTAGTACACATACCTTCAATTTCGTATCGTCGTTGCACTCGCCGATTGGTGGAAAGTAGTAGGATTATTCCTCTCTCCTCGTACTAGCTCTGGTCTCCTCGGGACTTATGGTGAAGGTTTTTTCCACTGCCACTCCGACCACAAGCCACGAAGTTGCAGTTAAAACCTTGAAGAGTATTAAACAGAATTGTATAACCAAAAAGAAGACGGCATTAATGCAATTCTTCCATTATGGTTTGTATCTTCCTAATAAACGAAGAAAGAAGTGTATTTATCCCAAGCCAACCAGCTACCACTTCGTCTTTTAATAAATTCGTCTGATTTCATATGTCCAGAGTCCTCATTGTGTAAGAAATAATGAGAAACCAAACTTCGAAGAACCTTGCTCCAGTAACGATGATGCAGTAACCTGAGGAACAGTTTGTCATGGTGTTGGCGAATCCAGTACGCCATCAAACGCACGCATCTTATCTATGCAAGAGATCTAAATCGGCAAATATCAGCATTCGTTCTCATGCGGTCTGTATACTAAAGACTTATGAATTAGAAAAAACGCTCCTGATTCGACTCCATGAAAGATTGAAAGTACTTTAATGCATTCACTAGAATGCAAGGTACTTCCAAATGTTCTTTCTCGTTGAACGGTTGCGAACGAACGAAAATCTCCGCCTAAATAACGTCACCTATCTTTCCTTCAACACTAATTTGCGAAAGAGAACGGCAGTTTGTAAACGGAGTAAAAAACGTTCTGCCTCCTTCATAAATGAAGAGAAGCCCTGGATCATGGGACCACCGTTCCTAGCAAAAATAAGTCATATTACTCTTCCTTTTCGTACTAGATTTATCTCAATGATCAGTGATGTCGAAAAAATGTTTTTACAAGTAAGATTGCATGAGGATGACATAGATTTTATGCAGCCCTAGATTTCCGATGTCCCACAACGTCCTTCGGAGGAAAGGAACATTCACAAGGATGACGAGCGGAGTCTTTACGGATTCACACATGTACCTTATGCCTTTTCCCTTCACCGTTTTTGTTATCGGAAATAAAGTAAACGGATGAAATAGATAAATAATGATGAAAGAAGAATTGCTGCTGACAACGCGCACGGAGATGAGTGAGCGGCGGCATTTCCAATGCAGAATTGAGCTGGAGGCTTCAGGAGTCCACAGTAAGAATCCCACTACGCTCAAAACCTGCAGAACAAAGCCGAGGTGAAGAGCTAAAGTGATGTACAATGTGGCATCACCAGCGGCTTCATACGTGCTAGCTTTCCATTTGTAATTCTACAGTTTGAGACACGAAGGGTGCTGCAACTTTCTCAAATGTAGATGTGACCATTCTAATGCTTTTTTTTGACAAGAAATACAAATTCCATACCCACACATATGCCAGGTGCACAGACGCATGATGGCTTACGCGGTACGACCAGTTCATGTCAAGTATTTTCCGTTGACATTTTATATCTCGTGTTCTGTTCCGTTAGCTCCCAATTTTAATTTCACGCTTAATTTTGATTTCAGAAAGAGTGGAGCGTGGGGCCAAGTAGAGATCTGCACTTTGGGCCATTTTTATTATCTAATAAATTATATTACACTAAAAGATAGGAGTTCGCCTTAATATAGAATAATGACTTAATACCTTGTAAGGCAAATCTTTTACATTAAGAGACTGCAGGTCTTACTTAATGGACGCTTGTAGCACAGTGGTCAAAGGTGCTCTACAATTCACACATGTTCTTTAGTTCGCGCCCATGCTCTGAGCTTAACAACCCTTCTATCCCATCGCTCCCGGCCAATTGGTACAAGACTTCTCTGAGAGGGTTTCAGCAGCACTGGACAAATAATTACAGTAACACTAAATTGATACATTGGTAGACTTGTAGAAATTACTGTATAGACTAGATATGCATTCATTCACTTCTGACGATACGTGAAAAAGCCCAAGGTATGACGCATCCCTTAAGGATTGATCAAAGCGGAAAGTTTTTTTGCTGTGTTTTCTGCAACTCCAACTTAGCGCTAAATTTCGATCTCATATCGCAACGGTTCTCTTCCAACGACTACAATGCTTAAGAAATTTGACTGTTGGAAGTGCGGTGAAGCAAACTAAAATCATTTGTCGGCATTATTTTAACTAATTTTCCATCATTGATCCCAGTGTAGCTGCCTGTTGTCAAGACTCTTATCTTGCGCTGATTAAATGTTTTTTCGATTTTTCTCGCTCACCAGGAGTAGCAAACGTCTGATGTAATTTTAGCACAACGCCTTAATATAAATATTAATTTTCTTACTCTTCAGCAGCCGGTTTCGCCAAGTTTTTTCTGGATGGCTTGGGACTTTTTTATTTGCGTTGGAAATTTCGCTAATTTAACGCCTTAGGCATGCTATTTGTGTCTAATGTATACCACTTTGACATTTTAAATGCAATTTGGAGTTCTCGAAGAATATTGAGATCACCTCAGCTATTTCATTTAACCGTGGGCGTCCACGAAACGTAGTGGCCCACTGGTGTGGAACATCGCTTTGCTGTTCCTCTAGCAGGAGTCGCGTTACCGTGACTTCGGTAAATAGCCGGCACCTTAATACACTGTGTGAATGGCGAAGGATTTTCGTGATTAGGCAGCATCTATCTAGATAGGGAACGCGTGTAGCGCAGTGGTCAGAGGCGCTCTACAATACACATGGGAGCGATTACCACGCTCCAGGTTCTCCAAACCTTCCATAACTCCGGAGTTGGCAAAGTGGTGCCAAACTTGCCTGCAAGGATAGCTGCACTGGCTCGATACATAGGTAGGCCACCGTGAAAAGGCCAGAAATGCCTTCAGTCAACTCCATCCATACTCAATGAAGTCGAATGCATGACGCTTCCCTCAGCGATTGACTGGAGCCGAGAGCTTTTTAGAGGTTTATCTAGATAGGCATTGCATGCCACATAACTTATTAAAATTGCCCTAATCATTTCAGTATTAAACAGTTTTTTTTCACCGAGAAGTATTGGAAAATGGAAACACATGTGTGTGGGATTTTCATAATCGCACTCCTCACTTCGTAAACATTTCGTAGATAGGACGTCTCCTAGGCAAAGCATAGTGATCGCCCAAAACCAGAATGAAGCAAACAGTAGTCCATCGTAATCATATGTTTACTGAACAGCAATTAGAATAATATTGATTTTAAAAACCTCAACCCTTGTGTAGACCGCTGCCCAGAAACAATATGCATCAAATTTTTAAAAAAAACGCGAATTGAAATAAATATGTTGCTGTCCTTGTCGACTGGAACTCATCGAGCGAAAATTTAGAAAAGAAGTCTCAGTCTTAAATTTCACGTTTAATACAGCCTTGTCATTTCCTTCATTGGTGGAAGGTGTTTTCCACCAGTGTTCGCTTTGCTGAACCTAGGTCTTTCAGCAAATCTTCAAAGAGTTGCTTCCCTTCGTCAACGTTTGCAAGCAACCTGATTAAGTGCGTGTCACTTCAGTGAAAAGCTTCAGTTTTGTGACATTAATAAACAACTCCTTTATTGCTAATGTTTATAAAGTACAAACTGCTAGAAGGAACGAAGGAGATATTTTGAAGCAAAAAAATAATGGAAAGAGCCTAACTTGTTGTGCAAACAAAAGCTTTAAATCATTTTAAGTACGGGAAGGAAGCTTTCACACAAAAGAATCTTCAAGTTGAGAAGTTTTAACTACCATAACCAGGTAAAATGTGGGTAAAGAAAGAGGGATCCTAGCAAGAAAAAGGAATGACAAAATAGTGGCTACGGTGGTGGCTTACGCGCCATTTGCATTCCAAGCACAAAGTGGGAAATGAGTGACGAAAACAAGTGGAATTCTATATAAAACGTACCTGAATACAGGTGCTCAGAGAAGAGGCCTAAGCGGCCTCTCGTCGTGTCGGCAGCACGTCAAATTACTTCGATGAAGAAAAATTTGGGCCACGTCGAGAATTAAACTTGGTTGCTGTAGCTAGTGATATACTGTAGAGAGGATCGTTTCAGGACGCGTCGTATTGTTTGGTGACCACCAGTTAGCCACAGTCCACATATTTGATCGTCATATTTTATCATCAAGATTTTTCCTTCTCCACGCATTTTGCCCCATGTGAATTGACTTCATTTTCCTTTTTGGTTGTTTATTTTGCCACAGAGCGGTTTTCGACGTAGTTCCCTCTTTTCTTCAGTAGTTAGTGCACCCTGCCAACCAATTACAGCTTCGTGGATATTATCATTGACAGTCTTAATATTTTATTTACTTTCTACTCTTTTTTTAATGGCAGAGTATGTTGCGAAATATAACTTCTATGATGCTGAGATATTTGCAAAACTCCGGACTAGAAGGAACGAAGGAGATATGATGCAAAAAGCGTTTGCGGTGGTGAACGAAAGCGCTACTACCCTTTCTTGGGGCTAACGTGCTCACTACTACACCATGCGGGTCCTTCCTTTGGGCTGTCTCTCAGCTAGTTCTATCGATCACCGCCATCAGCAATCACCCATCGGCGGGATTGATCCAAAAAAAATGATTGCCGCAATGAATCCAGTTAAGCTGAGGCTGTAGTTATAATCACAATCTTAATCTTTTGACAAGTGTTTTCTGATGGTAGTGATCGATAAAACTAGCTGAGGGACAGGCGAAACGAAGGACCCACATGGTGTGGTGGTGAACGCGTCAGCCGCAGGAAAGGGGTAATAGTGCTTTCGTTCCCTACCGCAAACGCCTCCGGCCGGAGTTTCGCAAATATCTCAGCATCATAGAAGTTAACGTTGACAGATTACATAACATAACGTATTACTTGGATTTGGGCAATAATATGCGTAGGAATGAAATGAAAGGATATTAATTTTATAACCTCAAACCTTGTGCATACTGTCCTCCAGAAATAATTTGCATCGAATGTGAAGAAAAATGTCACTTCAAATAAATTTGTTATTGCCTTCGTACACTGAAATAAATCGATCGCAAGTTTACAAAAAATCTCTGTCTCAGATCTCATTTTTTTATACGGTGTGATCATTTGCTTCCACTCATAGGTGGATGCTGCTATCGTCCCCTTGTTCAGTGGTGACGTTGCCTCGTTCATGTGGCTAGGCTCGAATCGCATTGTTCGGGTTCTTTCTATCCGTCAATATGTATGTCCACCCTGAGTGAATCTATGCCATTTCATTAAAAAACCTTCACTACTAAGGTATTAAAAAAACTGCTCCTGAACAGCGAAAGTTTATAAATGATAAACTATTAGAAGAGGCGAAGGAGTAACTCGAAGACGAGAAACATTTAGGAAAACCTAACTTGTAACATAAGCAGAAACTTCATAACGCTTCAAGCGCTGCAAGAAAGTTTTGAAACAAAAGATTTTTTATCTCTATCACCTGTCGTGCTGTCGATCTTCTATTGATTAGGGCAGGCCCCAGTAAATCTTCCATTTTTTCCCTGTCACTGCAGTGGTAGCCTAGTGGGTTCTGCTTGGTCAAGAGAGTCTTCCAGTATCACATGTTTCTTCTTGGGTTGTCGTGAAAAACTATGACCTCCGAGCTGCGGTATGCTCGACATGCCGGGGAATCCACGGCTGTTGTCCATCTTTTGTCGAAGGTGCGCACGAAGTCGGGTGTTTTCTGTAAGCCGCTCATTTCCTCTGCTTAAAATGTCAGTTCATTGTGTTTAGGCTCATCACTTGATGGCCGAATGAACGGCATTGGTTAGATGACTCTTATTGGTGATAAATTAAGAAAAGAGGTGATGAAGGGAAAAAAGGGTTCATCTAGTGAAGTTTGTTGAACCTATTTCATTTCGTATGGACACTATGGTGTGGATGACGGTTTGGACCGAATACCCGTATGTGCGCTACACTAGCAGTTCAAGGGAGAATATTGTGTATTAAATCGGTAGCTAATGGAATTCGAATTTAAATGACGAGAGGGGTATATGGCAAAAAATCCTTTCTCGAAAATGTTGGATAGCCAGTAATATGGCTAACAAATTATTGTTACTTTATTTCAATTGGCATGGTTATTGTATAGAATGCGTTGTAATGAAAATACGGGAAATAAACTCAACATAAACAGCAAAATTCTTCCAAATGCCGGCAGCAATGCATTTACAAAGTGGACCGTTGTAACACACGTAAATAGTAATATGCGTGTCATTCGTACCCATGTGGCAACAGAGCAAATCTCTTCTACGATCCTGTCATTTTCAAAAGCTCCGAATTCCTCTAGTTATTTAGAGCTTTTGTTGTCAGAAAAAAAGACCAGGAAACCCGCAATCGACGAAGAATTGATGTTATTCTATTGTGCCAGCCTCGAAAAACGGCGCACGGGTGGAGTGGGTTAATATTAATACAGCACTTTGTTTCGAGCATTGTTGTTTTTTGAACACGAATTCATTTCTTGTGACGTTCACATAAGATCGTACGACGGCAGTGCGGTAGTGCGTACGTTTGATATACCAAAAGAGTTCAAAGCAGGCTTGATTCAAATATTAGTGAGACAGAAATTAAAAACTACGAATTGTTCGATACCTGCAGCTGTAATCCTCTCAAGATATACCATTATGTACCTTTTTAAAGTAGAAAGTACTCGCAAACCTGGTCAAAAAAGCGATTGCAGGCTATTAGTTAGCAGGATAACTATGTTCAATAGGCAGCAGGTAATAGACGTAACCCACCCACTTTCATGGACCGATTCACATGCAATGGACATAAAAGTTCTGCAGTCCTCTTTTCATGAAGGACAAATACCTTGCTAGTTTTGATTTTTTGTCTTGCCGTGATTATACCCAAACTATAACTTTTACTAACTGGTGGCGGTTTCTATCTTACTGGTGCCATCATAATTTCACTCTTCACATGACGTTGATTGCAACCACAACGATACTGAGATATTCGTAAAACTTGGACCCTGGGTCAGATCCAACCACGATTTAATTTTCCGGGGGGATATCGTATTACCCACTGCGTCATGGAGGCCCTTGCTCTGCGTTTCGCTCAGCTGGTTTTCTACCTAACGCTCATCAACAGCATCCGCAATCACCCGAGAGCGAGTCCCCGGAAGGGGGGAATCGTGGTTCGATCTGGCCCGGGATCTAAGTTTTGCGAATATCTCAGCATCGTTGTTGTTATAATTCACTAATTAAACTGGGCATTAGTAAACAGTGCGAAATCCTTGCAATGGTGTAAATGTGACAGTTTCAATTTGGCCAGAAAGATCTCCTTTAAACTGAGGGCGGTTTAGACTCGTCGTCTCCCATCTAAGCTTCTCGTCCCAAGCAAGCACTCACGAGCTCGCATCTGGGTCACATTATCAGAAACCCACGCAGTTCTTAACATTCCTCAAAAATTGTTGTGTGTCGAAGAGTAAACATAAGATGAGTTTCTTAATCCAAGAACTGCTTCTCAGTTAGAGGCTACGTATTGTATTTTTGTCGAAATTTTACAATCTGCTGGCGTACGAAAGATTCCTTTACCGAAATGTCCAACGTTTAGAGAACGAAACCTTCAAATGAGACTACGGTGCCATCCGCCATTTTAATTTATTGGTAACGAAATTATATTTATTATTTAGGGTATGACGTTTGACTTCACATGGCTGCCGAATCTAATCGACTCTCAGTGTTTCACCGTACGAGCTGTGAATTAAAATCAGCGCAAGCCGCTCGACTTGCATCCATGTATGAGCGGGAAATCAACTCGTGTAGAATTCTAGGTGTTGAAGCACTCTTTTACCCTCACTGAAATGGCTACTTGTGCTTGTTCCAATGCCCAAATTTGCACTTACGCCTTTTTTGATGCTTTCGCTTTCCTTACCGTTTTCATCTTTCTCTTTTGTGTTTTGAGGTGCTCTTGTTTTTCTTCGGTGGGTAGTTTTTACATTTACGAATTCTGATGTCTCCAATGTTAAAACTTCATCTTTTGCTCTTTCGACCATGAATGTGTGAATGTGCCAGCTCAGGTTTTTGCCTTAATTAATGGTGCTTATTATCTCTTCCGTCCTTCAACATCACTAGACGCCTCTTTATGTGGCAGTTGATAATAAAAAACTTTCTTTGGGATACCAAGTCCCAAGACAGCTGTGTGTCCTTCACAGTTCGTCGAATAACATCTGGGGATAATTCACCGACTTGAGTGGGTAAAGAGACCTGCCTGTAATATCTATTTACTCTTTTTGCATATTTTTGGTTTTCAGAGTGGATTTTTTTTATTGTCTTCGAAATTTCGTGGTACATTCGATTGCGTTAACAAAAGTTTTCGGTGCTCAGTAACCGCTTCATATAAATAAGACAATAATAATCATGACACTTGTTTCGAATGCAGGTGTTCATGTCACGAAGCAGATTAAGTAGGGATTTTTTCGTTGCAATGTGCTATTATTGTAGATGCTTCCTCATCCGTATGATCCCTCAACATCAACGATAAGTGAGCCATGTTATGAGAAGAAAGAACCCATTCGCCAAGTTAATATTTGGATTCTCTTTCCCTTCTGCTCAACTGTTCATGTAAGACAAGTAAATTTTTTTCAAATTAGCCCTTGTGGGCGACTTGTTGACTGGGGGGCTGGGGTGTACGGCGCTGGTTTAATCCCCGTCCCAAGCTCACCAATCCTCTCATGCCTTCCTGAGCCGCGAAATTGGTCCGGACTTGTTCGTGACAATGGTCGCTTTCTGCAATTCATTAAGAAAGCATTCACCCGGGCTATTTCAGGACTCAAGAGAGAATCGACTCGACCAGCATTCTACGACATTCCTAATGAAATGAAAATCCTCAAGCAGCAGCCGAGACCACATGTAAAATTGGAAGACCTTCGTGGATACTGTTTGCGAGAAAACGAATCGAATTTGGGAAGTGTAAAGATCCACAGAGTAGAGTTGAAAACGAGTGTTTAAAATAGGATAGAACGAAAAACTGTAACCACGTCATCGTCATGCGTCCTTCATAATCAAAGTGCGAAAATGAATACTAGTAGTGTTCAACTTGTACTGTCCAACATACTCTTCTTGGCAAACCTAATTTGAGTTTTCTCCATGTATTATGATGTTCAATGGCCAACGTTTTGGGCCACTTATCCTTCTTCAAAGCCTAGACGTATTATCATAAAAGTTTGTCATCATCTTAAGCATTTATTACTTATGTTTATCACTTACACCTATCATCGTTGAGTGACTCGGGCGGGCGCAAGTAAACCTTCTGTTTTTCCCTATCGTGTGCAGGAGTAGCTCAAGACGTCCTAGTCGATCTACGGACACGTTAAGCATCATGTCTTCCACTTATGGTTTTGTGAAGATCTCTGTCCATCGCGTCGGTGGTCCTTCTGCAGTACGTTTGACATTACTAGGAATACAGCAACTTACGAGTCTTGTTCTACGGTTGTCGTTCATACGTATTACGTGCCCGGTCCCACCTTATCTTTGACAGTTTGGCGCATAAAACGGTGTCTTTGACTTCAGACGTAGGTCGGTTCTTCGGATTCCCTCTCTCAGTTGCGTGATACGGGATACGCCTAACAGCGTATTTTCGACTGCATGTTCTATAACCCTGAGTGATTTTTCATCGTGCTAGCTTAGCGACCAGGTTTTGACGCATACGGTCTGGCATGAAGAGTCGTGGAGTTGAAAGGGTGGGCGGATTCGGGTTTTCGTTTTCTACCTCGCAACGTCCTTTTTGCTCTTGAAAGCTCTTTAATCCATTCCATCAGCTTCCTCCTGCTCAATTCTGATGCTAGGTCGTTTCGTCATGTTGAGTTTCCCGACTTAGAGCACTAGGAGATATTCATTCCTTTGAGTGTGAATGGGATGAATGAGAGCAATCAGATTACTAGTACAGTCTTGTGATATTTAGTCCAAGGACGATCTTTCCAAAAATCTTATCAAATTCGGCCACCATTCGTTCCTCTTGGCTGAGATTTGGTTTTGTAAGAACAATGTCATCAAGAAGGCGAAAATGGTTCATTTGCCGACCATTGAGTTTTTTACTCCCATGCTGTCTCATTCTAGCGTTCGCCTGGCTTTCTGGAAGGTGGCAGTAAGTAGTTTTGGATAGATGGTATCTCTTTGCCTAATCTTTTTTTTCACCTCAATATTATCATCTTTGTGGGTAGAATGACGATATTTCGGCCGTAAAATTCTATATATCTCATAAAGAGTCTTTGTACACTGAGTAAGGGTGCAATGGTTCTCAAGAGCTTTTTATTAATGCTTACATCTTGGCTGAGTCGAAAGTTTTCCATAACTCGATGAAATAAAGACAGAACGATCTCTTTTAATCTTGCAGTACTTCAGTGAGTCTAGCAATCGTATGCATGTGGTCCACCGTACATATTCATTTTCAAACCTTGCTTGCTCACATGACTGTTCTTCGTTCTATGCTCTGTCGATGACGTTCAGGAGGACACAAGTTAAAAGTTTACAGAAGACAGACAGTAGGCAGATTGGTCAATAAATACCGATATCGCAGGGATCACCCTTCTTGAAAAATAAAATAATCTTACTGGTCTTCCTTTGACTAGGGACCTAGCATTCAGACAGGTAACATGTGAAGAGCCGACTCGGTGTGTTTACGAGGACTGGCGGAAGGTTCTTCAAGTGTTCAGATCTTGTCCAGCCTGGACCTGGTGCTGTCCTGTTTTTTCACCGACGAAATAACATGTCGGATTTCGGAAAGGAGGTCTGATGGAGCGAAATATCCATCCTCCTTCATTTTATATGAGCGCAGGAGGACATGGCTATTGAAGAATGGTTTTCTCCATTGCCTTTCCGAATGCTGTAACTGCAATTGTGCCTGCATTATAGGCACAGATCGTCACCTTACTCCTTCTAGAAGTAACCAGCCTGGAATGGCCGTGAGATTTTAGCAGCTTCACCTTACTTGTGCTACCAAACGCTGCCGCATCGCGAACTACTTCTAGGTCATTCCGGGTCAGGCAGGTGAGGCCCTTTTAGTTCACTGCGTTTAGCACTTGAAATCTAGGTGTAGTCTTCTGAGCTCTGAACGGGTGTGCTGGATGTGGCCACGAGTAGCTTGCCACTCTCCCTCAGAGTGAACGAGGAGCTTATTTACTGCAGACTCCTCCCAACCGCTTTACACATACTTCGTTGTCACTGAATTGCAGGTTTTTGTAGAATAGACTCTTAGAAAACAGTCCTTATAAATAAGAACACATCCCATACACGCATGCAAGAATATGTTCTCGTAAACACTGACGGTATGTGTCAAATCAGCGCAGCTGAATCAGTGGGTCCATTCCCTGTGTAATTTAGGGCTTCAGAGAGGCATAAAGCCTCCTTTAGTTCGCGACTAACTTCCTATCTACCACTTCGTGATACACCGCTTTACCCGGGGAAAGGAGCTGCTTCTGTGAAGTAGATCTGCTGAAATGTTATTATTCAGTGAAAATTCTGTAGTGCTAATAAAACTTCACGTACTTTTTTGTTTTTTTTAAAAGGTTGCCCTATCTTGTTGACATTGGATGATGATACAAATGAACTCAGACCGAAAATTCACATGAAACACAGAGCAATTCATGCGTCACAGTGAAAAATTGCTTCCTTTGATTTACGGACTTCCCATAAAACTTCAAAGTGCAAAAATGAAGTAGGACTTTGAGGACCCAAAGGACTACTTGGTCTGATTTTAAGCTCACTGCGTAGATGGTCTTCTGTGAAGACACAAACTATTCTACCCGCTTCTGCGATGTCTTCGTCGCCACATGTCTTACAGGAGGCTTAATATTTACTTGGAAAGCATGTTATTGATTCCCATGACTAAGTGAGAATAGCGTGATTTATTTTAAGTGAAACGACGAAGGTTGCCTGTTTAAGCAACACCACTTCTGGTCTAAAAGTTTTTTCGATCTGAGATTCAAAAGAAAAAAAGGAATTACGAGGGAGCAAGAGCCGTTATTCTCTGTAGTGATATTTTTTCACGTTGAAAATGAAATCGACAGTAGTGTTGTGAATTTTGGTAAGTTAGAATCTCGCTGAGTAAATAAGTTTCCTGCTCAGACCGACATAGTTGGCTATCTTTCAGTTAGTTGAAACTTTATCTGCTTCATTTAAATCAAACGTAACCAGTGAACCGTATTCAGACAAGAAAAAAGAACCATAGAATCATCTCTGGAAACGCATTTTATTGAATCTTTCGTTTCTAGGGGATCTTAGAAATTTTCAGTGTAAGTGATCGAACTTTCGATTTCGCACATATTTGCTACCACTTTGTTTTTCAGAGCGAAACAAAATTTTGTCCATAGCTGTGCCTAGTATTTGCTTGTATGTTACTTTCCGCAACTGAAGAGCTAGTAAGGTGGACTTTTTTTCCAAAGTGTAGTCTTTTCTCTTAGTAATCTATTTTCCATACGCTTGTTTCTTAACAATTCCTATAGTCGGAGCGGTTGTGCCAGTGATTTTTGTGGCGAATTCATTTGTTTAGTAAATACAAAGTAAGAGTGGTTGACGCAAAACGCCTACACTTGTTCTGTTCTCCTTGTTGTGGTGCATATCAAACAATACATGCATTTTTCTTGTAATATTCCTTCTTTATACTAAAGGTGAGATATATTATGTACATACTTGGATATTCGGATACGTGGATGGCCCTCCTTCACGATTGTGCGAACCCCCTGCACATTTGCCCTTCGTTTCTTTCCCCTCGCGCAATCGTCGCCCTTGGTGGTGGGCTCTATTTGAGTATGGTGGCGCGTGGGAGTCTCATACCGCGATCTGTAAAATAACTGCAGATGTGGATACAACTGTTTAACTTTGTTTACGAATGTTGTGTACTACTGAGAGAAAATAATTACGGACTGGATATTGTTAATGCTTATTTACTTTTGGTTTTCTTTTCTAGCTCTTTTTACACACATAAAAAAATTTCTTGAAGATTTTTTGAATTCCTCATCACTCTATTCCAGTCTTTACAGGCATAACGGAAACATCCTAACGGACGCAGAATGCTCCTCCATCCACAATGATTTCATTCTTTCCATTCCCTCACAACCTTGGATTTGAGATATCACTTTTCCGAATCACTTTGAAATTAGGTGTCTCGCAGAACATCGATTCTGGTCTATACATTTACTTCAACGCTTTTACTAAGAGATATCATTGCAGCTGGGAAGCATCATGAGATAGTGATGGCAATAGTGACAGATTACGTCTAAAGGTAAGTGTTTAGGTGTTTTCGTTCATATCATTGGCTCGGTATTAGTTTCTCCAGAAGTGTAGTGCTATATTCAGGAATGCCCTTTAATAAACACTGGTTCTACCACGCAGCCGAGGCTCTCCCAAGATTTCCAATCATCCGGAGTCGGAAAATTGGCATAGCATTTGTGCGAGAGAATAAAAAGAATGCCTTGATTCATCTGTAGGTTACTACTTGCTAATGTATAGCTCACAACTGCACTGAATCACCCTCTTATTTGACGAAATCGACTGCGAAACACATTCCTTAAGGGCTGATCACTGTCGAACGCGTTACCCAGTTCCAGGCTCAGAAGTAGGCGAAACCGCAGAAACGTCAAACATTGTGAATGTGTGAATGCTGTGATAACAAATTCGTGTTTGTTCATCAAGAAAAATGATGAAATATTATTGGTCACAGCCGAGATTAAAAGGAAGTTGATCCTGGAACTTGAGAATGAGCACAGGGTCACAAAGAACGTCCTATACTGGGCTATACGAATTATGAGCATGCAGTTCGTTAGGAATAAAAGTCAATATAACTAAGAAGTATCCTATCTAGTATATTTGGACAGCATGAATTGGTTCAAACTAATAGGTGCAATACAATAATTATACCTTTCGACTTCAAACAAGCGGATCTCTGCTTGTAACGAATTTTACCAACTGAGATAAGAAGATTTTAAAATCAGTAAAGTTTTTTCCAACAAATTACGTTTGTTTAGAGCTCCACTGTGTTAAACCCCCTATTTTTTTTTGAAATCGTTAACCTTTTTTTCTCACTTTCCTGAATGACGAAGTTTTCAAAAGCGAGTCAAAGGGAGGGATTTTAGGCAGTATGATTGTGTTCCCTGGGTAGCACTGATACTGTAGCTGCTGTCAGAAACATGGATTCTGTTTCAACTCCTATAAAGATGCGAAATTTAAACCTACACCTTGAAATTGTCGGCACATAAAAAAATCCGTTAAGGGCGGGGTTTTCCATAAATAGCACTTTGGGTTTGGCAGGTAAATCTGGGACCTTGAGCCCCCTATGGTGCACGCATGCACGCAGCGGACCTCTCCTCACCTTACCTCTACATTTTTAAACACAGCATCACTTACTACTACTACTACTACTACTACTACTACTTTTACGTGTTTCCACTGATTCGTATAAAATATCAAAGAAAGTCCCTTTAAAAGAAACCCTATCTCCTTGCTCTCCCAGAAGTTTGAAAGTTAACAGTCACATGGTAAACGAAATGGTATTTCGCCGACAAAAACCGAGACATCCGTGTACATGTAAACAATTACATTTCCTTGATTGAAAATAATCACAAACTGCTACGCATATTTCGAGCCGAAGGTTAAAAACTGATACGACCTCTGCAACAATCTCATACTTACCATTAGTATAACTACCCTCACTCTAAGGAAACCTCAGGAACGGTCACTTTGAAACAACTAGCTGGATGAGTTTTAAGCAACACTACAAACTAATGGAAACCACATTGGCGATAGTCATTAGCGAAGTGGCTCAGTTAAAAATAGATATTTCTATTGTTCATTGGCCAATTAGAATTTAAATCCACTTTTTTTCTTGTTTGGGTTGCCTTCTTGTGAAATTCTATTCTCTCTTCCTTCAAACGCCAGTGAACAAATCGTTTTGAAGACCAAATTCACTTTAAGAACGCTTTTGCAAATTGATGAAAGTCAAGTCCGTTTCCTAGTTTTTTCCTTTTACTTTATTTAATGTAGAAGCGTGAAATACACTGCTAGTGGTTTGTGGCAGAATGCTCAACTGCTTGGCTCTGTGCTATTCTTCATCAGGCCCATCATACCGCTTCTCAACTTCGGGTACTTAAACTCTATATAAATCATATTAGCAGAAAAACAGCAACGAACAGCTTTTATAGTGCCTCCAAAAATTGCAAATTACGAAGTATTCCCAATGCAGCCATCGCAGGATTGACTTGACTAGAGACAGAGATTCTAGCGAGTGTTGCGATATAGACGAGACTTTTGAGGAGAACAAATAACACGTCCTTTAACAATGCATTTTTGTATAGTGTACATGTGACAACGTACAGGAGAAGTGAAGGCTACCGCAAAAAGAATAGAGAGGGTTCTCTGCAAGATAGAAAAAAAGTCTCTATGTTATTCTTCTCATTGGCGCGTTTAGTTGCTGGTTTCCACGTTCTAGAGGTGTTGTCAAAACTTCTGCGTAAGATCAAACCATGGCTTACCCCAAGGTTCCGTTTCTCGCGTAGAGAAGAGAAAGTCAGCTTAGTTCAAAAGAAAAGTTCCGGAACCACCATTAATTGGGATATATTCAGGTAATTAGCCAACTCTTGGGAAGAAACTTTCGATTATCTCCCAAAGAGATTAAGAGAAAGTCTCTTTCATAAATCTGCAAAGTTCTCAACTCTTCATATATTCTAGTGACCCAAGAAATTACCATTAGTTGCCGAAATCCCAGAGCATGTGCTATGCCGCACTATGCAGTTCACTACCCACGAAGCGACCGCAGCTATAAAACGTTGCTTTAAAAAACGTCTTTCTAGAGACTTCGCTAACAGTGACTGAGATGCCACCGAGCACTCAAATGCGAGCTGAGTTCGTAGCCGTCTATATGACCTTCTGCTCACAGCGGAAAATTGTGTAATCAAAAGAGCACCTAGTGGGTAGACTTAAATGTAAAAGCAAATGCTCCACTAAGCGCGCATAGGACAAAGCGACGTAACGGAAGGATTTTGATGCAGAAGTTACCATCCCCGCATCGGAATTCAAATTTTCGGCGCCCAAAACTATCGGAGCTTATGGATAAATGTCAAAAATCCATAAGTGAACCGCAAGAAGGGATACTCTGCTATGACATGTAAATTCATATAGTATTAAAGACGGATGTTTTAATGTGGGAGAGGTATATCATTCATCCATTTTGATTCTGTTCCTTTGATCTTTACGTGAAGTACAAAGTGGAAGACGCCTAGAAAGTGGTGAGTTTTGAAAGACGCTACTTTGTTTCCAATGCAATTGAAGTCCTGGCTTCGTATTTTTTCTGCTTTTGGTTATGGAGTTCTTTGGGAGGGTAGATTGCTGTCAACTTGACCTCTCCAGGCTCTGAAAAGTTTGTAATACACAGGAACATCACCTTGTTAGTAAACGGAGAATAAAGTAAGAACTTCATTATTGCTTACCAAGAATACAGCGAATTCAAAAGACCGACTTCCTATAAACATTAGCACAAATACTTGATATATTTATTAATATGATCTTACGAACTGATCTTGTTTAGCTGATGCAAGGTTGCTACACGTTTTCGTTGTCGTTGCTGTTGTTGTTGTCGTTGCAGTTTGTGTTGTTGGTCAATGGGTGACGTTTCGGCGATTTCGCCTTCTTCAGAGCCTACGCGTGTTTTGTGTTACAGTAGCCTTATATTCGGTAAAGTATTTATAGTATTAGTGAAGGTCGAACTTTCAAATAAAGCCATATCGATCAAAAGGCTCATTGCGCTGTTAC